>MPUH01000153.1:0-93480 GCA_001970955.1 Stentor coeruleus | reverse complement strand
GTTTTCTCTAGGTAACTCAGTATGAAAGGACCGATTTATTTGAGTAATGGCGATGATAAAATAGAAGTACAAAACTTTAGATCATAGATGGAAAAATGCGACAAAAACACTGAAAGCTACTCAAAAAAGACGTCAAAACGAGCAGCGACTCTAGTAAAAACCAAAAACCTTAAACAAATCAAGTTCCCTAAATCTCTAAATTCAAATCAACCCAAGATTATGGAAAGGCCTAAAACTCCACACAATACGACAGGATACATAATGAATCATCACCCAACAATTTTCTATGACCCAGAAGAGTTATTAGGTCAGTTTTTCGATATCGGTACAAAAGGAAATTATTTCTAGCTTTACATAATTAACTATCCTAATAATCATATATGCTTATAGGTTTAATATTGTTTTTAAAAACTACAGCATTCAGTCAACCTTATGATATTGAGATTACAATGAACTCTAAAGGGCATTTATGCGTATACTGGGTTAGTGTATATGTTATTTAGACAATCCCAGACAATGGATATATAGTTTATGGGCGTTTAGATTCATTAACTGATGTAGCTTCATTACCAAAAGAAGGGAAAACTATAAAGGCTAAAAGCAAAGATACAGTCCATGAAGTTGAATTAACTAATTTAGTGTCAAACAAAATGTATATTTACCAAGTCGGCAGCGATGTTTCAGGATGGAGCCCAATATACAGTTTTATTGGCCCAGTGCAATCAGAAGAGCATTACCCACATTTGGCTGTGCTTGGAGAAATAACAAACTCAACACAAAGTTTTACTGTCCTTAGTCAACTAATCTCTAGAGTATTCCTTACATAGAGCCTAATTGAAAGACTTGATGGAATTATAGTCTTTGGTACCCTTCACGATCATCCTCTCTACGATGCAGTGCAAAGTAACATTCCCACAATGTACGTTCCTTTTCTTCCTCACGACGAATTCTATAGTGTTAAATACTACAACACTTATCTTATATTCATAAACACAGCTCTTATAGGTGACATACAAATAAAATGGCTTAAAAGTGAATTAGAAATCGCTCAAAAATATTATTGGATTATAGTTATAGGAGAATCTTCATTACAACATATAAATACTCATTTCAATTTCACTCAATTATTCATGGATTATCATACTAATATGTATATATATTATGGAGAATATTATTCAACTATTTCTATAAGTTATCCTTTAGATGGACATTTACATTTACATTATCAGGAAACTAGTGAACTTTTTATTATTGAACAAGGACCTTCTTGGGTTGATAATTTGGTTAGTTTGAAGAATAATAATTCAATATTTTCAGCAAGTGGACCTGGGTATGGGATTTTAACACCAAAATATGCGTCGTTTGTATGGCAGGAATTTAGTTCGATTACCCATAGGCTGGTTCATGAAATTGTCGAGTATAGAATCGATTCAAGTCCAAGGAAAAATGATGAAATTAAAAGCTTTAAAATCATTTTTGTTATTATTTTCTTGATTTTCTTGACAGCGTTTGTCCAGAATTATGTACAGAAACAGCTGGAGAAGAGGAAAGTTGCAACATTGAAACCTTTGGAAAAAGGCACGATAGAGATAAATTAGATTTTTGGTAGTGATATTTTTTTTATAGGTTTAAAGAAGTTTTTTTATTATAATCATGAGGATTATAATTATAAAAATAATATTGATATATGCTTTGGGTATACAAATAATACTTAGTAAATGGATTTTTATAGTAGTGAGAGTATTAATAGATCACTCAAAGGGTTTTCTAATGGATGGGGTGAATCAAATTGCTTTCTTAACTCAGCTCTTCAAATACTGTAAACCCTAAACAGATGCAACCTCGATTTTTTCATAGAGAACCTACTAAGAGCTATCATTCCATATGATTCATTTAGCTTTAAACTTCAAAAGATTATTTATGAATACAAAAACACTAATAATACAATCATTGATATTTCTGATATAAGAAAACAACTAGCTCAGATTTATAGTGTTACTGGTCAATTCGAAATAGATTATCCTGGGGATTCAATAGAAGCTTTATTAGAAATCCTTCATATACTACATAATGAAACTTTTTCTATGCAAACAAACAATCTTAGTAATACAATTTGTAATCCTCTTTGCCCATCACATTATTTTTTTTCCCTTCAGGTCGAAGATTCTTTAGTTTGTCTCTGTTCTGAGCGTAGACAAGATATGTGGGACTTTAGTGCTTTTTCCCATCCATTTTACGTTGCTAGTATATTCGAAGAGCCTCGAGGAGATGCACACAAGCTTCTTTCTATTAATAATGAAGACATTGAAGAAATTGTTGAATATTCAAGTGTCATGTTTTGTGAATCAAGACTCTGTGATTTCATAAAAGCACAATGGATGACCAAACTTGATATTTGTATAAAAAACGATAATCCTTGTTCTTTTAAACAAACTTCACGTTGTTTGACACTTTTACAATCCCCAATTTATTATATAATCCAACTTATATGGGAAAATTCTCATCCTTCACTTATTAATTTACTTGAAGTATATTCAACAATACCATATAGTCTTAATATAAACCAGATCTATTCAACTACAGAAAGTAAAATCTACTCATTGGAAAGTATGATTTTATATGGATCAGGACATTATATTTCTATAATAAAAAAGCATAAAATATGGTTTCGAGTTGATGATGAGTCTATATTACAGATTGGAAAATGGAAAGATATCATTTTTTATATACTGAAATCAAGGTTTTATCCTGTTGGACTTTTTTATATTGTTGCTAGAGAACATGAGTCCAATGATGTTGGAATGGAAGAATGGATTAGGTTAGAAAAAGATGTTTTAAAGGTTAGTGGGATTAGAGAAATTAAAAGTATACCTTCAGGGTGGAGTTGTAAATGTGGGAATTTTAATTTTAAGAGTTTTGATGTTTGTGAAATGTGTCATGAATTAAAACCTGGGGTTAATGGTTGGGTATGTTATTTTTGTACAACTTTAAATAGCCTTGAACATAAATCTTGTGATGCTTGTGGTAACTTTTATAGCTCACCTAGAAATTCTCTTAAAGCTTCTAGTAACTTTAATATTTACTTAAAAAACCCTTTACTCACTTCTAGAAAACATGGATCAATCCCAAGCTCTTACAATTCAAAACAAGGATCTTCAATAGAACAAATAAATTATATTCCAACAAAACAAATATCAACAATTTCAAATAATAACAATTTTAATGATACAAAATGCAAATGTTGCTATAGAAAAGTTATTGAAAATGAGTATATTTGCATAAAATGCTATATAAAAAGTAATAGTGAAATTTGTCAACTTTGTAGTAATAAAGCATATAAAGATTGTTGTGAAACATGCATAAGGATTAGTAATACCTGTGAGAGTTGTCATAAGTTGTATTTGATAATTGACAATAAATGTTTATGCAAAAAAGATTTTAAATACTAATTAATTAATAGTTTTGTGTTCTTCTAAAACTATAGGTTCGCAACTGATCATTTCCATGTACTCTAGTAAATGTTGTGGTATTTTTGATAGTATCGATGAGGTTAATATCCCAGCATTACCTCCAAAACTCTTATAAGTATAAAAAATCACATTATTCCTACAGCTTTTGCGTCCATTTTCATCCACAATGGGAAAACTTGTGAACTCCTGCATAGATGAAAAGCTTTCAAGTCCAACCCCTACAATAACAACACTCATAGGGGAAAACGAGCTTTCAACTAATTCAATCTTAGTCTGATTAACATCTTGAACTTCTCCATCTACCATAATAACCAATAAATAATAAACCCCACCAGTAGGTGAATTTCTAGTAATATTCAAAGATTTACTAATAATACTTCCTAATATTGTAGGTCCAGCAAGTTTAATACAAGGTAATATCTGTCTATAAGCTTGTAATACATTATTAATCCCTACAATATCAGGATTTATATTATTTTTATTTATAGGAAAACAATGATCAACTTTTCTTGACCACTCAGGTTCTCCCCCAAATCCAAAAACAGGATATATTTTTTCTTTATCATAATCAGCAAGAATATTTCCAATACAAGATATAGTCCTTTCATATTCATTTTGAGCATTTGGGTCTATATAATGTAATGATGATTTATTTCGATAATCAGTATTGCTTATAGTAAAATCTATTGCAAATATTAGATTAAGCTCAGTACCAGCTTGTATATAGTCTAAAAATGTATGAGTTTGTCTAACATGAAGGTTTTCTATTTCTATAACCCCAGAATTTTGATATTTCTTAGGGTTTTTCTTTTGTTTTGATGGGTGGATAAGTTGGAATCGGACATTTGGGACAGAAAGTTGATGGAAGTTGATTTCACAAGCACCTATGAAATCATCTTTGGAACTCCAGTCATAGTCCCAGCATTCAATTTTTAAAGGTAAGGATGGGTTGTTGTTGCATAAAGTGGTAAATGTTAGTTCAAAAGGCTTCCATTGAGGATCGAGAGTGTTTTTTATAGTCTCACTTTTGTAGATTTGGGTCCAGGGCTCTGATTTCCCTTGCTTGTAAAAAATAAAGTATGGGTCAGATTTACCGAAAAGGTCCATTTTGTCTACATTATGTGCTCGGAGCCGGATGCTAACTTTTTCATGAGCATTTTTTAGTTCTTTTGCTGAGATTTTTATTATACCATTTCTTGAATCTCCTTCAAGATTCCCTATGGCCTCATTTTGACTTACAATTTGCCCCAGGGTTGTATCAAAAATCCCTATTGTATGATCAGATGTATCTTCTATTGAAAATCTTAGGTCTTGTTTTGAATCAAAGTAATAGTTTAGTTCGATTTTTGCTTCCCATTGTGGATTGACTCTTTCTCTACAAGGTGTTGTCTTAAAGCATTCATTAAATCTTAAGGTCTTTGGGTCATAAAATAATACCCTACATAATGGATCTTCGTAACCTATAAGTCCTTCTGCCTTGATAGTTAGCTCAACTTTCATAGGAGGAATTTTTTCAACCATTTTATAGGTTGTGAAATGTGATAATTTTGAAGGTGTTTATTTTTACTATTGGGGTAAAATATTTACCTTTGGTTTTCAGATGATTTTATGGATTATTGCTGTGACAATATAATTTT
Source organism: Stentor coeruleus (assembly GCA_001970955.1). NCBI lineage: Eukaryota > Ciliophora > Heterotrichea > Heterotrichida > Stentoridae > Stentor > Stentor coeruleus. Next base: position 88,373 of record MPUH01000153.1, on the reverse strand, counting down.
ATTTATTATATTTGGTCTTTTTTTAACATAAGGAAGATTATTGTATTTTACGATATTTAAGAATTTAAATCAGTTTATATCTTGACTAAAATAATATATTTATAAACCACACCCTTTAAAATTTAATAATAAATCATCACTCACCATTCTAAATATAAAACTTTAATCTTTAAATATAAAGCATCATGACCTTACAATAAACAAAACTTAAAAACTCCTCCTCCTCCTATCTCAACAACACCCACAACAAGCCCAATATTTCATCCCCATCTAAAATCTACCTCTCTCACTTTCCAATTATCGTATTTTCCAATATAAAATGGCTCAGCTGTATACAATTCATCACCTCCTGAACATANATTATATTTGGTCTTTTTTTAACATAAGGAAGATTATTGTATTTTACGATATTTAAGTATTTAAATCAGTTTATATCTTGACTAAAATAATATATTTATAAACCACACCCTTTAAAATTTAATAATAAATCATCACTCATCATTCTAAATATAAAATTTAATCTTTAAATATAAAGCATCATGACCTTACAATAAACAAAACTTAAAAACTCCTCCTCCTCCTCCTTCTATCTCAACAACACCCACAACAAGCCCAATATTTCATCCCCATCTAAAATCCACCTCTCTCACTTTTCAATTATCGTATTTTCCAATATAAAATGGCTCAGCTGTATACAATTCATCACCTCCTGAACATAGATTATCGTTTAACAGCTCTAGAAGCAGCTCGAAACAAATTATTTATCGGCGATACCAAAGGGCAGATTTTCATGTACAACATCCTAAACCCTGGTACTCAAAATGAGACTCTAATCCAAAGTCCAAACACTGGTCGTCTAGGTAAATCCAAATTCGAGAAAATCAAAGCCGATAAAGAGCGTAGCGTAATCTTTGCAATAAGCGAGGGTCTTCTCGCAGCATTTGATATGAATGATCTTGAAGAGGTCCAAAACTTCAATAAAAACAACAACTGCTTTTCTATAAATGAAGCTCCAGGTTATGGTGGGGAGATGTGTGTAGTCCAAAACAAAAAAAAGCTTCAAATCTACAAGTGGAACTCAGTAAAAACAGGTATAAGATCAAAACAAGGAGGTTTTTTCTTAGAAAAAGAATACTCTGTACCTGAAGCTCCTGCAGCAATGGTGTGGAATAAAGACTATATTTGTTTAGGGTTTATAAAAAAGAATTACATGATAATCAATTCTGAATCTGGAGCTGTGATTAATATGGATGTAAATACAGGGCCAACTAATAGTATCCCATATATAAAAGCTGTATTTGATGACTTTTATTGCCTTTGGGGAAATATATTATTACCAATGGAAGGTTCAACTGGAAATAATGCAATGAGAAACCCTATAAGTTTTTCAGAAAACAAGCATTTAGCATGTGCTGGAGTAAATGATCAATATATGATAATAGCAACAGAAAATACATTAGAAATATATGGGGTTTCAGAAGGAACATTACTTCAAAGAGAAGATACTCCACAACAGATTTTGTTTATAGCTGATTCAGATAATCAACTTATTTATAGTACGACTGGGAATTTATATGTTTTACATCAAGTTCCTTTATCGGATCAAATAAACAGACTGTTACTTGAATGCAAAATACAAGATGCGAGGAAACTTTTGGGGAAAATGCTTGAAGGGGAAGTTAATACTGAAAGTCAATATGAACAATTTTATTTAGATGCGGCTTGGTGTTTGTTTAAACAGTTAAAATTCCTTAATAGCGCTGAGAATTTTGTTTTAACTAATTTTGATCCTAGGGAAATTATGTGTATGTTCCCAGAATACTCAGCAAAATATCAAGGTGAGAGGATTAAAAATATAAGTCAGATAATCCAGGATGGAATGAGTGGCAGCCGAGAAAGCGAAAATATTACAAATCTGATTAAAGAAAGACATTTTCAAGCAAAAATCGCTACGGTGACTATGTTGGTTCAGAAACGCAAAACCATCTGCGAACCACCTAAAGCTGGTAAAATCATTGGAATTTATACTTTTCTTAAGTCAAGTTTTAGTATCAATAAACTTACTGGGGATAGTATTTCTAGAGAAGAAATCATTGAACATGTTGACACTTTTCTATTAAAACTCTTAGTCGATATCAGCTTAGTCGAAGCTGATAATAAGAAATTTACTGATAAATTCGTTAAAGCCCCTTATAAACTTTTGTCTGAAATGTTTGAACCAGGGTATAAAGTATCATTGAATTTTCAAGATTGTGAAGCTTTTCTTAAATCTAAAGGGGACAAAGCTAGGATTCCATTAGCTATGTTTTATGAATCATCTGGGAGAAAAGAAGATGCTTTGAAGATTTTTAAAGACCAGACATCAAGTGATGTGAAAACTAGAGAAGATTTTGCTAAACAAACTGTGAGGATTTTATTAAGAGTTACAGATAAACAGATTGTATTTAAGTATTCAGAATGGGTTTTGACATCATTTCCAGAGATTGGTTTAGAGATTTTTACATCACCAGAAGAACAGCATCATATATCTTATGATTTGATTTTAGACTTTTTGAATAAATACAATAGTGACCAATCATCATTAGTAGAACATTATTTAAGATGGCTTGTAGAAATAAAGCAAGTTGATACTGAAAGATTCCACACAAAACTCGCTTTATGCTATATCTCTAAACTTTTCAATATAATCCCTAAAGAAAGTAAAGAAGAAATCCTTCCTCCTAACTCACAACAAAATATATTCAATAATTATCAAAAAGATCTAATGAATATTCTTAAAAAAAGCAAATATTATCATGCTAAAACTATATTAGAAGAAATTGATAATAGTTGGATGATTAAAGCTCAAGTTCTTCTTCTTGGCCGTGAAAAAAAACATACTGAAGCCTTGAGTATTTTAGTCCTTGATGGGATAATAAAAGGTAAATTCACTAAAGCCGAAAAATACTGTACAAGAAATGGGGATAACCTTTTATCTAAACTTCTCAAAATTTATATAGAAAAATCTTTAGAATATGAAAAAAAAATCATCCCAAACGACCCTAATAAAGAAAACCAAAACCAAGCACAAAAGTTTAAAAAATTCGCTTTTGAGCTTTTAAAGAAATACTCAACACATCCAGACCTTGACCCAACATCTGTAATGGAAATAATCCCAGATAATTGGTCATTATCTTCAGCTTCAGAGAATTCTTTACAATTATATTTACATGTTGCTTTATCCCATTCTTTACATAAAAGCCGAGTTGCTAAAATTATTAGACATCTTAGTGATATGGAACTTATACAAACAGAATGCGAATGGACTGATAGAAGAAAAGCTTTTGTTAGGATTACTAATGAAAAACTTTGTGATATGTGTAAGAAAAAAATTGGGGATAGACCATTTGGTGTGTATCCTAATGGGAAAGTAGTTCATCAGAAATGTATGGGTTCACCTAATGTGTGTCCAGTTACTAATGTGAATTTTGAGTCGTTAGTTTAGATAGGTAATTAAGAAAAGAGGCTTTAGTTTGTGTTTGGATATAAGATATGTTTATGTAATAAGAATAAGGATTTATAAATACAGATAATAGTTTTTTTGTTGTTAAATATTGGTTTTATATGATTTTATGTTGTAATTTACTAGTATTTTTTATATAATAATCGATTGTAATTTATAACTATATATATTTAAGTTATAAATTAGCATTAAAATCCACTAAAAGCTTGCGATAAATCAACTGAACTTGCTATAGATGCTTCATCTGTATCTAAATACTCACAAAAATACTGTGTGTCTTCCCTTGATTCAACTACCGGGATCCATGGTGGGGGAATAGTCTTATTATAAATATCGATCCAACTGAGTTTTTTATAAAATCCATGCGCTTTAATATCTTTAGTTCCTGCTTTTCGACCAAGTCTTTTATCTACTTCCCTTAATAGTTTTTCAATAAGATTTTTCAGTTTCCGATTATTACAACGATTGAATGAAAATTTTCCTATGAGTATTTTTTGATATATGATTATTGGGTTTTCATCACAAAAAGGAGGTGAACCTTCAGCCATTTCAAATAAAAAAACCCCAAAACTCCACCAGTCTACATTCCAATTATGCCCTTCGCTATGCCTTATGACCTCTGGGGCCATGTATTCTGGAGTACCACACATGGTATAAGATCTTTCTAAGATAATTTTAGCGAAACCAAAATCAGTCAGTTTTAAATACCCTTTTCGGTCAATAAGTATGTTTTCTGGTTTAATATCACGATATGCTATATTACTTCCATGGAGGTATTCTAAACATAAGACTATCTGTGAGGAGTAAAATTTTATAACTTCCCCTTCAAATTTTATCTGCTGACGAAGCAAAGTAAAAAGTTCACCTCCACATATATACTCAAAAAGGAAATAAATAAACGTCTCATCTTGAAAACTTACAAAAAAACTGACGATAAAAGGATGTTTGATTTTACTAAGGACTAACTTTTCTGATTTTACATGCTCGACTTGATTGTATTTTACTATAAGTTTTTTTTTGAGTATTTTTAAGGCAAATGGGGGCATTTTATCGTTGCCTTTAAGTTTCACAAGTTTGACTCTTCCAAAAGTCCCAGTGCCGATTGTCTTGAGAATCCTAAAGTCATCTATTGATAAGGTATTTTTTTCGCATTCCATTTATTTAGTTTTTAAAATGTTTAAATCTAAGAATAATTAGAGTGGGTCAAGAGCTTTGCAGGCACAACCACAGTTGTTTACTGGGCATTCATTGTTTTCATTAAACCATTCGATTAAATGCGAAGTATGTCCCCCATGATGGCATTTTTCACACCAAGTCAAAAGTTCTATATAAACCATCCCTTTACCTTTTTCTCCAATAAAATGTGGGTTCAAACTTTTGATATTATTAAGACAAACACAGCATTTTGGTAGTGAATAAGGACATGATGGACAATGATTCAAATAAGGTTTACTAACCGAATGAGGATCTCCTCTTCTTGCAATAGCCGGACTCGTAGTAATTTCACAAGCCGCAGTAGAATTCCCACAATAATAACATCTAATGCATTTTCCTTGTCCTATTCTCTTATTAAGTAACTTGCTTTCTTCAATTTCAAATTCACATCTTAAATTATAAAGTTCAAGTCGATTCAATTGACTTTTATACCCACTAACAAAATTATCAAGTATATCAGACCTTATAAACTGTTGGGCAAATACTGAAACTATTCCAACAGTTTGAAGATCAGAAGTCCTATCGTAATATTTAGTCAACAATCCTGGGGTTTCAGAATCAAAACCACTTATAATAATAGTTTCTAAATATCCTTCATCATAACCTTTTATTATAAGTTTTTTTAAATGAAGTTTAAGTTCTGTATCATTTAAAAAACGTAAACCAAAACCTATACTTTCTGTTATTGTTAAAGATTCTAGGATTTTGTTATAGTAATTAGGCCCAGCTAAAAACCAAAGAATATTTCTTGTGAATTGGTTGGATTCATGTTTGGCTACACTTTTATAGAAATTACTTAAACATGTGTCTTTTGATTGGATGTTTTGGAGGATTGGGATAAGCATTGAAGGTTCAGAAATTTTGTTTAAAGCAAGTTCGTAGTTAAAAGCAAAAATTGCATACATAACACTTTGCATACTGTTATATGAAGATTGAAGTGAGGAACATTTTGATTCTAAGGTTTCTGGGTTTTGGAAAAAATTCCATTCACAGAAAGAGAGGCATTTTTTCCTTTCGGGGCTTGAGTATATTTTGTGGAGACCCTCTTCGGTAAACGTACTCTCGGATTTATCGATATAGGAAAGGATACCTTCAGCTTGGTTTTGTGAAGTTTTGCAGTAGTTAAGCCAGATCCATATGTTTTTTGATACCTCGTCATTTTCGCTAAGTTTTATATTCTTATCAAGGTTCTATGTGGTTGGTACTAAGGCATATCCAGATTCAGCCCTCTCTACAAAGTTGGAGCTGATATCAAACGAGGCTTTACGATTTCTCACAAATAATGGAGAGCTTTGAGAATACATTATTTATTGTATTACTCTATAACAAAATTACACTAAGCGAAATTTATATCAAAATAGGGGGTTTAATGAGTACATCCTTTTTCATATTGTTATGTATCAAAAATAATGCATAGTAAAGTTAAAATAAGACAATTTTTTTTTGTATTATTTAAAGTTTTTTAGTCAAAATATATTGTATTATAGTAGATTTATGTAATTTACCTATACTTCATATTTTTGACACATATATTTTATTGAGACTAATAACACATTTACCAAAATGAAAATTTCATACTCATCATCTGTAATTTCCCCATATATAAACAGTTTTCAATATATTTTTTCTATGCAAAATTGATACTCCTCTTTCTCTATACACTCATCCAATAAACAGAAATCCTATTTCCATTAATCACATCTGCTCCATAAAAAAATAATTTTTGATACAAGACCTTTCTCATATCTTTTAATCCCATAAATAAAAACCCTTATGATCTTAATTAATTTCATTCATATAAAATATTCACACTCTCTAATAAAATCCACATACCCTTTATTTCTAAGCCGTGTTTTCATATTTCTCGACCAAAAGATAATTAATTACTATGAAGCAAGATAAATATCTCTGCACTCAAGACTTGACTTCAAGAGAACTTTTTGAATATGATGATCACATTATGCTTGGAACAGCTGTAAAACCAACTCATTTCAAGCCTTTTAATCAAAATGTTGCATCCAACCAAAGAAGAATGTCTGTGTTTACTCCTTTTAGTATGCCTGAAATAAACACAATAGTCAAAACCAATTCTCTTAATCAGAAAATCCTTATCAAAATAGATTGTAAATTTATAAAAGCTTGGGATATGGTCAAAGACTTTATTGTTATCTACAATGTTATCACATTTTTATATTTCCTTGCTTTTGAATATCCTAAGTGTGCTATATTAGTTGTATATAAGGTATGTTGGATATTTTTTATATTTGATATACTCATTTCTTTTATTACAGAAAAAGCTACGGCAAGTGGAGTTATTATTAAACGTCATTCTCAGATTGCTTTAAGATATTTTAAAGGATGGTTTTTCCTTGGTGTATTAGCTGTAATACCTTTATCTTGCGGGTTATGAAATGGTTGAATATTTTCTTAGACTTTTTAGACTAGGGAAACTACCGAAGGTTTTTAGTATAAAAGAAGGCACGCCAATGAGGATTATTATGATATTGTTTGGACTTGGTAAGAGGGATGAGAAAGGGGTTATTATGTTTTCATATACTGATAAGATTATTGCTTCGATTTTACAACTTATTTTAGCTGTGTTTTTTATTGTTTATTGCTTGGGATGTGTTTGGTATTGGTTTCAGCATTATGTTAGCAACTTCAAATATAGCAGCGATACTCAAATTAACCCAGAAACCCCAACATCAGATGAAAACAATTTCTCTATGTATTATTTAATTGACACTCTAAAAACCCGTTCAAAAGTTCTCTATTCCTGTTATTACATCCTAACTACTATTTCAACCATAGGATACGGTGATTATCATCCTCAAAATGTTTATGAAATGGGTTTTATACTAATCATTATGCTTTTTGGGGTAACTCTTTTTGGTTTAATAATGGCTAATTTCAATAGTGCAATCGCTTATTACACTGAAGCTACAACTGGAGAAGATTATATTGGAAGTTTAAATATGTGGCTTCATTCCTTAGAAAAAGTTCAAGGGAAAATCCCAAAAGTGTTAAGGAAAAAAATTACAGAGCATTTCATGTATTATTTTTCTAAAGACCGTTTGAAATCTTTGGCTAAAAATTATTGGGAAGCGAAAATAAGCGAAGATTTGATAAGTATAAGCCAGGGATATGTAAGTTCTATGCCTGATTTTATTTATTATGATATTTTAGAGAACGTTTTTCCTGATTTTCTGTTTACTTTTAGGCAGTTTTTTGGTGATGGGAAACTGAGATATGCGATTTTACCACATTTGCAGCCAAGGAGGTTTGAACCTGATGAAATAATTTTGGCCAAAGGGACTTTACCTGATGAACTCACTTTTATTATATCTGGAACTATTACTGTTAAAGCGCATATTGATGAAATTGAATACACTTTGTTTGATTTTTCTGATCAAATAATCATAGGAGATTATCAGCTTCTTACTGATTTACCAAGCAATTTTGATTATGTTTCAAAATCTCAAAGCGAAGGCTTTTCTATAAACTCTGAAGTTTTTCTGAAAATTGTCAGTAATTTTTTCAAGTCACAGAAAAATGACCTGCTTGCCTATGCTGCGAAAAGGGAAAAAATGCTAAAGAAACTTTTGAATGACAGTTTAAAGTTACGTAATGAGCTTATTGTTATTGATTTGACTAAAGATTTGATTAAAAAAATCAATATTAGGAGAAAACAAACAGCTTTGTTTCTTGGAGAAGAATATGTGGCAAGTGGACTTGATAATTTGAATAAACAGCAGGAGTCTATGAAATTAGGGTTTAAAAAAGTGTTTAGAAAAATGCGTCTGGGCCAGAGTGTAAAGGAAGATTTGTATTGCTCTTTGAAGAACTAATTAGATTATTAAGTGGTGTTTTAAGAAATTAGTTATATTTTTGATATGAATTATATTAAATTATGCAGATAATAACTTAGATTAGAGGTTTATAGCTATAGAAGTTTTTTTTGAGGTTATAAGCTTGGAAATATTGTTAGGATTAGATACGCATAAAAATTTATGTTTTTTTATGTTTATATTTGATATTAAATCCAACTTTTCCTAAAGTATATTATTTATAAAATTTGACTATATTTTAAAAATATTTTAATGACAGAGTTTCATTATATTTTTAAAATTTTTGTTTCTCAACACAGATTTTATTCTATTTTTAACAATCTGTTAAAACTTGTATTCTCACTTCATTTCTTAACTTTTTATAAATTTATATCATACAATTTTTTTCAACACTTATATAAAAAGCGTATCTCACAATTTTTTCAATCTCTCCTCTATCATAAATTCATTATTCTTACAATTCTAAATCTTAACTATAAGAATCATAACTGTAGAATTTGTACATTTGATCAATTACGTAATAAATAATGAAATCTAAAAAGCTTTTCACAGAAAAATGACCTGTGTTTGTTTTTTAGAAAGCCTCTAGACCGCCACCAGCACTTAGTACATTTGATCAATTACGTAATAAATAATGAAATCTAAAAAGCTTTATTTGACCGAAGATTTTTCTGAAAGGGAATCACCTTTCCAATCAGATGATTACCCAATGATTCTCCTTGGAAAAAATATAAACCCAATACACATTGATATGCTTATTTCAAGTCCTAGATCAGATGACCCATATGCAAGTCGATTATCTCAGATTTCAGCGAGTCTTTCTTCAAATAAAACCGAAAAAAAATTTAGATGTACAAAAGCTAGAGGATTATTTCGAAGGCTTTTAATAAGAAGATCACATACTTTTTATAAAATTTGGTCTATTACTATAGAAATTGTTTTGACTTATAATGTTATAACAACCTTGTTTTTTCTCGCATATGAATATCCTAATGGGATACTTTTGGTTTGCGATACAATGAGCATGTGTGTATTTGCTTTAGAAATTATACTGAATTTCTTTACAGAGCAAGAAGGAAAAAATAGTAGGACAAATAAAAGCTTTAGATCTATAGCGAAAAATTATTCAAGAGGTTGGCTGTTTTTTGACATTTTAGCAATATTGCCGTTAAGACTTGCAGGATTAGAGATGGAGGAATATTTGTTAAGGATGTTTAGACTTTTTAAACTTCCGAAAGTTATGAATTTTACAGATGGAAATGGATTAAGCTACTTATTAACTTATTTCCAATTTGGAAGGAGAGAAAAAAATGGGAAGACAACATATAGCTATAAACATAAAATAATAGCTTCACTTGTTAAGCTGTTTATTTTCACAATATTCCTAGTATATTTTCTAGGATGTTTTTGGTTCTGGTTTCAAAGACTTATCGCTAACTACAAATACAGTCAAGGACCAAATGAAAAAGATGAAAATACATTTGAAAATGCTTTTGGTTTACAAGAAGTTGGAAGTTTAAGACTTGCATTGATATCTAGTTATTATATGTTTACAACTATAGCTACAATAGGATACGGCGATTATACACCTAAAAATGTTTATGAAATGACTTTTACATTTATAGTAATGTTGTTTGGGGCAACTTTAATTGGGATTATTGATGGAAATTTCAACAATGCAATAAGTGTATATTCTGATGCAACATGTGGGTATGATATTGTTGGTGAACTTCATGTATGGCTTGGTCAACTAGAAAGAGTTCAAGGTGCTTTGGATTCCAAAATTAGAGACAAAATTATAAATCATTTTCAAAACTATTCTGATAAAGATAGGTTGAAATTTTTAGCTAAAAAATACTGGGAAGCGAAATGTTTAGATGATCTTGTGAATATTGATCAGGTTTATGTGAGACAATTACCAGAACAAGCGTATAATAGTATTATTCAGATACTTTTTACTGATTTTATACATAATTTTAAGTATTTTCTTAGCTTAAAAGTGCATTTGAAAATTATTCCACATTTACAGCCAAGAAAGTATGAACAAAATGATTTGATATATACACAGGGGGAAGAAATAGATGAACTGATTTTCTTACTTTCTGGGAGGATTTCTATAGGAATAATTTTTGATGAAAAACATCAGTCATTGCTTGTATGTGAAAAAGGCCGCACTGTTATCGGTGACTATGCTGTTCTGACAAAACAAAAAAATAATTATGATTATCTCTCTGAAGAATATTCTGAATCATTTTCTATCAACGGGGAAATTTTCATGAAAATTATTGAAAATTATTTCCCTGAAGAAAAAGCATCCATGCTAGGTATGGCGGTGAAAAGGGAAAACTCATTGAAAAAACTTAAAAAAAACTTATTAGCGACTTTGGAAACTGAAGGATCTAGTCCATTGAAATATAAAAACAAAGTATCAATGATCATGCCACGTGATAATCATGAATTTGCATATAATGAAGAAGAAACTATGAAAAAAATAACAAGGTTTATGAATTTAGGAGCTGATATGAGTTTAAAAAGCGAGATAATTTTATCTCAAATAAAAAGCCGAGATGAACTTAGAGATATTTTTATTGAAGGTATTGATGATGAGCTATCTCCTATTTACCTTGAGTAGTAATTAAAATTATATCTCAGTGATATTATATATAAGTAACTTTTAGGTCTTAGGGTATTTTAGGATTTATGGTATATTTTTTTTAGGAGTATAGAAAAAGGATTTATTGAAAACTGAGGATTGGATATGCTATTTATAAAATTTCGCCAGGGAGAGTTAGACTGTTTGAGAATTATTTTGAATTATGTTAGAACAATTAATAAGTATAATCCTTCGGGATATATATAAAGTTTAAAGTAGGTAGTAGTTAAGGTGGCATGATTTAAACTTTGTCAGATCGAGGTTTGTTTGTACTACGATTTCTTTCTTTAGGCAGATTCAGTATATTAAACCACTCGTTATCGCTGGTTATGTGATTCTATATATAACAAAAAATCTAAAATATATTAAAGCATATTGAAATTTATAAACCATAATCGTAATAAAATTATGCATAATAAATTAAAGCATATTGAAATTTATAAACCATAATCGTAATAAAATTATGCATAAGTAAATTAAAACCTTTATACCATTTATTCATCTATAAATCATCATATAAGTACATTGCAACCTTTATATCATTTATTTATCTATCCTATAAATCATCATATATTTGCATACAATAACCAAAACATAAAAATCTTATTTCTATTATCCTATCTCCGCATACATCTAATAACTAAATACATAAAAATCCAATATTTAAATCTTACCTTTCTAAATTAATTAATTAACTTACCCAAATTTCTTCAATCCACAAGAAAACTTAATCTTAATAATTAAACTTTAACTTATAGTTTAATTTTTTTTCTGATCGATAGTGAGAAATATGGACCGTTTTTTGCAAATTTAATATTCAACAATTATTCAACCTTTTCAAACTATAAATGGAAAGAAGAAACTACGACCAGAGATACTCAGAATCTCGTTGCAAGTGGGCTCTTGGAACTACTGAGCCAAGTCCTCACTCAAAGCATTTCCCTAATCCAACACCTAAAATATGCAACAGCATTCTTGATGCTATTGGAAACACTCCAATAGTTAGAATCAACAACATAACAAAGCAAGAAGGAATAACTTGCGAACTACTTGTCAAATGCGAGTTTTTAAATCCTGGTGGTTCAGTTAAAGATAGAATTGGGAAAAGAATTATTGATGATATGGAAGCTCAGGGAAAAATCCATCCTGGGATGACTTTTGTAGAACCAACTTCAGGGAATACTGGCATTGGTTTAGCAATGAGTGCAGCTGTTAAAGGATATGAGCTTATCGTATGCATGCCGGAAAAAATGAGCCAAGAAAAAAGTGATACTCTCAAGGCAATGGGCAGTAAAATCATCAGAACGCCAACAGAGGCTGATTTTATGGATGAGCACAGTTATGTTGGGGTTGCTGAGAAAATCGAAAGGGAAGACCCTAACTGCGTAATGGCAGGTCAGTACTTTAACCCATCAAACCCTCTTACTCACTACGATATAACGGCAGAAGAAATCTATGATCAACTAGATGGAAAACTAGACTATTTAGTTTTAGCAACAGGTACAGGTGGACATATGACAGGTCTTTCAAGAAAACTCAAAGAAAAAATCCCTAATTTAGTTATTGTTGGTGTTGATCCTTTTGGAAGTATAGTCCGCGATCCTGAAAATGCACCAGGTGGATCATATAAAGCTGAAGGTATGGGTAGTGGAATTATCCCAAGATCTTGTTATACTTGTCTTGTTGATAGATGGTTTGTAACTCACGATAAAGAAACATTTGAATATGCAAGAAAACTTATAAGACATGAAGGGTTATTAGTCGGTGGAAGTGCTGGGGCTGTTTTCTGGGCTGCAGTCCAAGTTGCTAAAGAACTTCCAGCAGATAAACGTGTATTAACTGTTATCCCTGATGGTCTTCGTAATTATATGAGCAAATTTTTAAATGATCGTTGGATGATTCAGAATGGATTTTTACAAGAAATTGAAAATCCTCCTGTTGTTGGGAAAACAGTTAGAGATCTTGAGATTGAAAAAGCTATAACATGTTCTTCTGATTTTACTGTTAGACAAATTTTGCAAATGATGAAAGAAAATAAGATATCAGAAATCCCTGTTATTGAAAATGGTATAGTCATTGGGGTTGCATCAAGTTCAGCGATTAATAAAAGGATTATTGAAGGATTTACTGGACTTGATGATAATATTAGAACATCTTTGGTTAAAGTTCTTAAGTGCATGAAGATGGATACAACGATTGCGTTTGTTAATGTCTGGCTTGAGGATTTGAAATATGCTGTTGTTCATGATGGAGATTTTATTGGCTTGATTTACCCTACGCATGTTAGTGATTTGTTAGCTAGGTCTTAGGTTTAATAGAAGATTTTATTAGAAAAAATGAAAGTTATGGAGGTGAGAAATGCACTTTTATGGTAAAGTTTATATTTTAAACAGAAATATAAGAATTTATATTCCTAAGAGTTTGAATGTTTCTAAAAATTATTGGGAAGTTTATCATTTTACTTTGTGTAGACCTATTATTATAAATACTCTACCATTATGCAAGTACTACATCTATTTCTATATAAAATCCTATAAATTATCAACATCAGAGTTTTATAATTCTCTTCATACTACATAAATATCCCTTATTCTTATATTAAAAGTATTTCCTTCACTTAATACCAATAACAAAAATTCAAAATTCAAAGCTCAATAATGCTTTTAACCCTAATACCACACAAGCCAAATTAAATACTAAAATGCTAATAAATATCATAATTTACCCCACATCATAAAAATACAACTAAAACTCCATCTGCCTAATCCCATAACTAAAAAATCATAAACCCCAAAACNATCATAAAAATACAACTAAAACTCCATCTGCCTAATCCCATAACTAAAAAATCATAAACCCCAAAACAACTTTAAACAAAAACCTTCAAGCCAAAATCAAGTAATCAAATCACCTAAAAAGCTAAACTAAAACTAAAACGGATATAAATGGCAAATTTCTGGTTACTAAGTCTAGTTCTATTTACAGCTTACTCTTGTGAAATTGACTTTGGAAATGGACTCTCTGTGAAATGGAATATGATTGATAGAAAAATCCACATTGATCTAATTGTTCACCCTAGAATATATGAAAAATACGGATGGGTAGGTCTTGGGCTTAAAAGATATGAGGATGGATATGATATGAGTCATGGGGATTTCTATACAATTATTTTTAAAAAGGCCATTCTTGAAGATAAATATGCAGAAAGAAATGGAGCTCCAACTTTAGATACTTATCTTGGAGGTATTGATAATATAATAGATGGACCTGTAGCTGTAAAAGAAGAAAATGCTAGAGTTTATGGATTTAGAAGATTGGTTGAAACTGGTGACCCTTATGATACTCAATTATATTATGATCATGTTTACTATTGGCTATGGGCTTATGGGACAATGACCGACGATGCTATAAACAAACATGATGATCGAGGTTTCACACCTTTTGTATTTGAGCCATGTGGTTATGAAGCTCCAATTGACCTAATTTAGAATTAAATACTAACTAATGTTGGGAAATTTCTTTTTTTGTAAGCTCACGGACATAAGGTATAAATTCAACCCCTCCCATAAACGGCCTTAGAACAGTTGGGACAACCACACCTTCAGCAGTTTGATAATTTTCTAACAAGCAACATAAAGTCCTTTCAGTAGCACACAAAGTTGCATTAAGCATATGAACATATCTTTTTTCAGCTTCATTTTGTTTCTTAATTCCACATCTAGTCTCTGTAGCTCTAGCTTGAAAATCTGTACAATTAGAACAAGATACTAATTCTCTATATGTCCCATATCCTGGAAACCAACCTTCAAGATCATATTTTTTCGCAGCAGCTCCATTAAGTTCACCACTAACAATAGCAACAATTCTATATGGTATTCCTAAAGACATATAAAATTCTTCATCAATTTTTATCATTTCTTCATGCATTTCCCAAGATGTTTCAGGTGTTGTAATACAAAATTGTTCAACTTTTTCAAACTGATGGATTCTGAAAATACCCCAAGTATCTTTACCATGAGCTCCAGCTTCTTTTCTAAAACATGATGAGTATCCTCCATAACGTATAGGTAAAGATTTTTCTTCTAACCATTCACTTTGATGCATACATGAAATAGGTTGTTCTGATGTTGCAATCATATAAAAACCTTCTTCACCTTCTTCACCTGTGGTAACTTTATATAATTGTTCATCAAAATCAGCTAATTCAGCAGTTAAAGCCATTTTACTTCTAGTCATAAAGAAAGGAGGTTGAAGTAAAGTGTATTTTTTTTGCATTAGGAATTGAAGACCATAGTTTATAAGTGCTTGATTTAATAACAAACCATAACCTTTAAGAAAATAACCTCTATGACCTACAATTTTCTGTCCTCTTTCACTATCGTAACCATCTATTCTTGCAAGGACTGCATGATGAAAATAGTGGCCAGGAGTGTTGTCTATAGTCATTCTGTTTGGTTCTCCCCAAGTCTTTTCTATTCTATTATCGTCTTCGTTTTTACTTATAGGAACACTTTCATGGACTATATTCCCTAGTTTCCATACTTTTTGCTCAAGAAGTTTGTGTGCTTCAGCTTCGATTTTTCTTAGTAATTCAAGTTCAGTATTTATTTCTTCGGTTTGTTTTAGCTCTTCAGCACAAGGATCAGCACCTTTTGAAACTTTTTTCTTTTCGCTTATAACTTTTTGCACTTGGTTCAGTTCTTTTTGCTTTTGCTGCACGGCAAAGTTTTTCTTACGCCACTCCTGGTCGAGAGCCATTGCCTCATCTACTAAACCCACATCCTTGAATCTGATTTCCTGAGACTTTTTAACAGCTTCAGGGTCACCTCCTTTTTCAGGACGGATTTTGTTGATGTCGATAGGCATTTTTATATTAGTTTATATCAGATGATACCATTTTACGGGTATAATCTTTGAATATGTAATGGTTTTTTTGAATATAAAATTTTATAGGGTTGATTTGTCTATATTATTTAAATAAGTCGATTTATCAAAATCAAATACTTTAGGTTTATGAGTATTAGTGAAAAAATAAAATATTTTAAACTTAAGATAGAAAGATGCAAGATAGTGTTTTAGCAAGTAAAAGTTGTAAATTAAACTTTTTTTATTTAAAAGTTTATTTGATGAAAATATGCTATTCATTTAATATTCCCAAATTCTGTTTAGTTTAAAAATTCACTTATGCTTGCCCCGGATATTTTTTTTACTTCAGTAGCGACACTTATTATAGAATCCACATTTAGAGGCAGTGTAATATATTCAAAAGTGCCTTCTTTTTCATCTTCCCGCTGAACCCTATCCTCTTTCCCCTTCTTTGCCTTCATCTTAAAATACTCCTGCAGTTTAGGGTCATCATTTTTATACATAATCTTATCCAGTACATTATCAACTTTAACCCCAACAATATCAATCAAAAAGCAAATAATTTTCAAATACGGTCTATGTGGCCTAGATTTGACTTCATTAACAGCAATCTCAACAGCATTAAGCCCATTTTCATCCACAGCATGAAAATCACAATTATAATTACAATGCAAATACTTCACCATAGCAAAATTCCCATATTTCACAGCAAGTAAAGGACAACTAAGCCCAGTAATCGTTTCTTTATAATCTAAATCAAAATACTCTGGAGATTTAATAAGATTTTTAGTAAATTCACTAATAACAGTAACAACTTGTATATATTCAAATATTGTAGCTAATTGTATTGGGGTATAATTCTGTTCAGGAAATGGGTTAAATTCTGTATCTAATGTTGCATTTGGTAACTTTTCAAGATGTCGAGGAGAAGATGAACCTAAATCAGCTAGAAATAAAGGTAAATAATATGATAGTATTGATGAATGACCTTTTATACAAAGAACATCTAAAATACTTACCCCTTGCTCTTTTAAATTGTTCTCCATGGCTAAAAGAGAACATCCAAGTTTGTGTAAAGTTATGAAAATATTAACATCACCGATCATAAGTGCATATGCTAATGCGTTTATACTTATTGTGCTGTATTTAGCTGTTTCATTGTCAAGCATTGATATGTAATGCTGCTTTTTTATATTAAACTCATTACTTGAGATGAGTTTTTGTAAAACTTTTAGGTTTTTACGTCTTATGATTTCGAAGATTGTTTTGGAACTCAGTTGGGATTCTAGGTTGTTTTTACTTTCGCAGCATCCCATTTGATTATTTTTATATATTAGATTTTTTAATAGCTTAAGTTTTTTTTTTTGATGATAAGATGATTTAAGATTGTGGGTGTTAGAATTATTAGGATAAGATTTTGATGAAAAGGTAGAATTTAAATATATGTTGTGGAAAAAGTTTATGGAAGATGATTTTTTTTTTGGGTTTAGATGTGATATGAAGTTTAGAGTTGGGTTTTTATTATGGATTAAAAAGTGGATTAGGTTTTAGATTATGCATAGAGTTGATTATTTTTGGATAATGTTGGGTTGTAGTTAATGAATAGGTTTAGTTTTAAGTTTTTAGTTTTAAGATGATAATTTGTAGTTTTTGTATAGGTTTTATGGGAGTTGTGTGAATGTTTAGAATAATTTCTAGAAATTTATTAGTTATATAAATAATTATTATAGCTAATATGATATAAGGAGACGAATATAGTTTTTAATGAGAGGGTATATGATTGTGTTTTTTTTTTAGGGATAATAAATAAAAGTGTGTTTAATACTAACTATTAAGCAGGTCCTGTGTAGATTTTCACTTTACTCTGTCTTATTTTTTGTATATAAAATATATAATAGGCAGTAAAAACCTTTTTTTTGGGTTGTAGAAAGAACTTTTTATCAGGGAATAATAAATGAAGTGATAAAACTTAAGCGATATGCATCTGAGTGGTCTAAGCTAGTTTAAGTTTAGATGAACTCTACCTTAAAGATTGTTTGTGGTTAAAATAATAATAAAAGACATTTAGAAAATTATACTTTTTTCTGAAAAATATATAAGTCAAAGACCTTATGTTTACTTGTAGCATCCACACTTGATGAAAAATAAGGTATAAAATATCAGTTAAAATAAGCATAATTTTATAAACGTTATGATAATCAAAATTATTAACCCATATGTGTAAAATTCTTAATTATTGCTTTGGATAACATATGCTACGTAAACAATATTTCGTGATTGGAACTCTTTGTAAATTACCGAGTCTTTAACTCCAGAAAACTCTAAATATGCTTGTTTAAAAGGCCAAGGTATGTTTACCACTTCATTAACTTTTCTCTCATTTTCGATATCCATTGACATAAGCACATTCTCTGTAATATCCTGTTTTTTAAGTATCTTCATCCCCGTTTCCACAACACCAATTTCTATATCCTGAATAATTTTTGGGTTAGCAAAATCAGCATATAAAAACCAGCCACCAGGTTTAAGTATTCTTCTAATTTCACTAAGAAATCTGTTTATATTAGGATAGCAATGTGAGCTTTCAATATTAACCACAACATCAATACTAAAATCTTTAACAGGTAAATTTTCCGCATCTCCTTGTATGAATTTTATATTTGTCTGTTTATGAAAAGAATTACACAAATCAACTTGTGTTTGAGAAATATCGATCCCTAAAGCTAAAACTGGTGAAAATACTTTTGCTATATAACTAAGCCCACCTCCACGACCAGATCCAACTTCTACTAAACTTTTTCCTTTCCAATCTTTATATTCTAAAAACCCTGAAGTTATATAATGATAAAGTTGTAGGCAATAAATTTCAGATGTATTGTTTTTAATGAATATACCTGAAGGTTTAGAGAATCCATAATTCATACAAGTCCAAGAACTACGATCGTATTTTGATGCAATTTTGTTGTAGATGAATTTCCAGAAATACTTTTTGATTGGCTTTGTTTTGAATAGGATGAAGGTCAAGATGAATTTTTTTACTGGAGTGACATATCCGATTATAAAGTATGGGATAATGAAAAGTAAAGATAATGGGAAGATGAAGATCAGTAGAGGTATCCAGATACAAGCTGTTATTGTGAGGAAGAATGAGTATAAGTATTTCATTTTTATTAGAAAATTAGTGGACATATAACTAGGATTGTTAGAAAAGGAATGATTAAGAGAGGATTTTAAGGGAATGTTGTAAAGGGTTTTTTAAAGATTAAGGTTGTAAATAATTACTTAAGAATCTTCCCAAAGCTCTTCCATTTCATCAGGATCAATACCACTTTCTCTTTGATCATATTCATAGAATGCTTTAGCATCAATAAGCATACTCATTATTGTATCCCCTTGTCCACAACTTATTAAATCTTCAAGAGTTATAGCATAAGGAAGCTTAGGCTTGGCCATGTCCCATATTTCATCTTTGATATCATCAACTTTGAAACCCATTTTGTCTTTGGATTCTAATTTTTGTATGACGCTTCTAAAAAACATGTTGATAATAAAAGTGTCGATTGCCCCACGTTTGTAAACATCGAAAATCCTCCAAAAGTACTGAATGCTTTGAACAGATTTTTTGTTTTCCATTGCAAGGACAAAGTCAAGGAATGTTTT
Source organism: Stentor coeruleus (assembly GCA_001970955.1). Lineage (NCBI taxonomy): Eukaryota > Ciliophora > Heterotrichea > Heterotrichida > Stentoridae > Stentor > Stentor coeruleus. The sequence goes on along the minus strand of MPUH01000153.1, from coordinate 68,629 downwards.
ATAATCCATTTCGCCTTCAAAAGTTTGGTACTCCTCGAAAAGCCGATCAACAAATATAGCAGTCAATCCTCCTGAATACTTAGAAAGTTCTTGTTTTCTAAGCATCCCATTTCTATCTAAATCTAACTTAAGGTAATGATCATAAACCCTAAGACTTGATGCAATTGAAAACCAGTTCTGATTCGCTTCTTCTTGTGCCCAAGTATCCTGTCTTAACTCATACAATTCTGCTAATATCGGAGAAGTCAGCATATCCTTAATCCATATTTTCCCTGTACGTTTAGGGTCAAGGAAAAAGAAAAATTTCCTAACAGCTGATATAACATAAAAAGGGCAAAAATTCTCTTGAAGCTGACTTAGCTGAGGAAACGAAGGAATAAGTTCATAAATAAAATTTTCAAGGTCTTTTTCTTTTAAATATCCATAACCAGCACTATCATATAAAGAAATTTGTATACGTGTTTGATGTAAATTCACTTTTCTGACTATATAATGAAAAAAAGGGACGATTTCAATTCTTCCATATTCATCACGATCACATTTTAAGAACACTGAAGGCTGAAAAAACTGCCTGTATTTTGGGTGCAGTTTGTTGGCGACTTGGCAAAACTGGTCGTAATTCATTCTTTCTGAACCATCATCTGGGAAACTTGTGTTATTTTTAAGCAAATACCAAAGTTTTTCTAAATCCTCCTTATCTAGTATCTCTGCTGATTTGTTGTGGAGAAATCTTGTCCGGGCTTCTTGGCGGAGTTTTAAGTAGATTGGGTTCTCTATTTGGGGTTTTTTGAAATAAAATCGCGGGATTTTTTTATAGCTCTCATTTCTTTGTTTTTCAAGTTCTTTTTCTTCTTCAAGTAGTTTTAAGAAAGCGATATCAGCTTCTCTGTCATTTTCTAAAGCTGTTTTCCGTGGTTTGTTTTCTAGGAATTTCCTTAAACACTCAACCCAATTCATAATTTATTAATGCATTTTTAAATGTTCAGGTTCGTAAGTATCAGGATTATCCTTGCAATATTATGAAAATGTTTAAAATATAATTGAAAATGCTTATAATTGGAGCATAAAATATATAATGATAAAAAAAATATAAGACTATCATTTACACTTAAAAAAACTTTATATGTTTTAACGAAAAACAGTTTCTTATTAAAATCTCAAATAATCCAACAAAAAATCTAAGCTTTCTACATCTATTAAAATCTCTATTTTTTCTAATAAAAACAAAATACTCACATAATATAATAACTAAACTTAGGATAATAATAATACAATTATCTATGAAAATATAAAAAAATCGTCAATAATCTTATCAAACTTTAATAAATATTATATAATAAATGTCACTACCAACCCCAAGATTAATCCAAAAAACTCGACCATCCTTAATAAACACAGACCCATCAATCAACATCGAATCCTACTGGCGTCAAGCCCGTGAAGCATCAAAAAAGGTCAGTGATTTTAAACAAGCCTTAGAATTCAGTGAAAAAGTCAAAACTGAGTATCAGAAAAATGGAGACATAGGAGGTCTAGAAAATTGTTTTAAATTCCAAGGCAATCTGCATTTTCGTTTAAACGATATCAAAAGCGCTATTTACTCATATCAAGTCCTTAAAAATCTTAGTGAACAAACCCAGAACTATGAAATCAAAATGTACGCATATAAACAATTAGGGTCTTGTTATAAACTAGTCAAACAATATCATCTTGCTTTAGTGAATTTTAAAAAACTCCTACAATTAGCATGGGCTGAAAACAACACGGAATGGGAACTTAAAGCTTATGATTTCATAGGTCTAGCTTATTATTATTTAGGTGAGCTTGAAAAGTCAAAATATTATCATAAACGTATGTGGGAAGGGATATGTGAAGATAAAAATTCAACTGTTAGAGAGTTATCATTAAAAGCACTTATGGAAAAAAGGCAGAGAAGAAATAGTACTGAAGATAGGTCGAAACATATGAGGATTCCTATAAGCAGAGATCATTTATCGCATTTTTTGAATCTCTCTGATGATGATGAGGCTGGACTACCTTCGCCAAGGACTGGGTCTGGGGTGAACGACCATAAATATTTGCCTTTTTATAAAAACTTAACTGAGAAAAGACCGAAAATCACTAGGAAGCATACATTAAGGACTACTCATAGTAATAGAATCAGACCTTTCATGCTCCTTTCACACCTTTCTCCGATAGAGTCACCGAATAATTACTTTTATGTTGAACAGATGAACACAATACGTGTACGAGACATGTCGAAAAAAGAAATGTAGTAGGGTTTATTAATGATAGTTAATATATTAGTTTAAAATCAAAGAAGATTATAATAATATATAACTATTAGATCTAAGCTTTCAATAATCCAATTTTAAATATCGGTATAGCTCATATAATAAATCTTAAAAATAATTATAAAAGTTATTTGAAAATTTAACGATGTTATTTAAAATCTTCCTGTGTTTGGGGTTTTATAATTAGAATATCACACAACAGTTATATACCATAATCTCTGACAGATAAAAAAGATAAAAAAACAGAGATTTTGTTAAATTTGTATAATAAATCATATTGGGTTAAAGTTTTTATAGGGATATATGCTTGAATGCTACTTTGAAGAAGTTCCATACATAAAAAAGAACTATGATAAAGTGAAAAATTAATGAAATCGTGCTAAGAAGTACCATAAATATTTTTCTATTTCAATTCAACTTAAGTATATGCAAAATTCTGGGCATTTATCTTCAACAAACCCTTTTAATAATTAGCAAGAGTCGCTATATACATCACTTATAGTGTTCTCATTACCAAAATTTGTTAAAATCGTAAAAGACGAGTCATATAAAAGTCCAAAATCCCATCAGCAGTACTTAAACCATTAACATAAGTTCAAATCCACAGCAATAAATAACAATATCAACCTCAAAGACAATAAGTCCAATATAATACATTTTTCTATCAGTTCTATATTGGAAATATCGATTTTCTACATACATCCTTTGTAATATAAATGTCTGAATGGCTGAGTGACTATACTGAACGAAGCTTCATTGATTCAAAAGACACAACAAAGGCATGGTGTGTAGGGATAATCCAAAGCATAGATCATACCTCAAAAACCCTTCGAATCCGTTATGATGGTTGGAGTTCTAAATGGGACAATACCTTATCCTTCTCATCAGGTCTTATAGGGCCATTTCGTAAATATAGCGAGCTTTATACAGGTCAAAAGAATTTCGCAATAAGAGACTGGGTTTATAGTCAAGAAGAGCTTTTAGAAGTCCAAGAGCAATTGAAATCTTTACCGACCAGTCCATTTGACATAACCCAGTTTTTACGTGGAAGGCTTTTTACTATAATCGATTGCTTATTAGTCATGGAGTATCAAAGCGTGGATGATTTAGAAGCAGTTGTTGAGTTTTTCAAAGGAGTTTTAGGGTTTATTGTGACTTGGATGAGTAAAAGCTATGAATGGGTTAAGGATTATTATGAGAGTTTAGGTACAGAGAAAGGCTTTTTAGCTAATGAAAATAGCGCTATGTATGCAGCTTGGCCTGAGATTCTGTTTACACTTAAGAGGTTATTTGGATTAGATCAAAGAACTGCTAAACAGTTGGTAACGTGGAGATTAGTCCCTGATGATTATGAATATTTCCCAGCAACTGCTAATAAAAACAATACTTTAGCGTATTTTGTTAATTATTTCGCAAGCTTGGGTGGTTTTAACGCTATTATGGATTTGGTCAAGAATAATAGTGATAAAGGGATAAAAGATGATATTGTTGGAGAATTAGCCAAGTCTGGGGATGTTAAAGAAATATTCAGGGCGCCTTTGAGGATGATTAGTATGCTCCCTGTATATGAAATGAGAAATTATTTTTCAAGGTCTTTTGATATGAAATGGACAACGGAGTTTAAAGAGAAAATGTTAGAAAGACTTGATAAAATAGATAATAAAGAGCTGAAAAGTGTTGAAAAAGATACCCTGTCGGCAATTATGGGAAATATGAAGAAAATGGTAGGTAATGAAGATAACTGGGAAATAGTTGAGTTGAATTTCGCGTTAAAACTTATAAACTGCCCTTTTATGGAAAAAAAACTTAAAGGGGTTACTGAGATTAAAGATATAATAGAAAGCTTACATGAAAGCAGCCCTAAAAACCGGAATATAACATCTGAAACTGCAGCTAAATGGATAATAGAAAACAAAGTATTAGAAAACATACTAGAAAATACTCATGAAGAAATTATAAAAAGAATGGCTAATATTTTTGTATTCCTCAGTACAGCAGGAATGCTTAAAAATGATCATGTTTTGTTATTATGGGCTAATACTCAAGCTCGACATAATTCTTTAGAGCAAGCTGCTTATGAAGTTATACTACAAATAACCCAATCAATGCATTACGATATAAAATCTCAGTTATATCAGAAAATGATAATGAAAAGTACTGAGGATTTCACTGAAGAATACATCAGGTTTTTATGTGAGTTTTCAATAAAAGCTATGGACCGAGAAAAAAAAGAGTTCTATGCTTTGGACTTTTTATATGAATTATCTTTATCTTGTTCATCAAAAAACCTTCATGATATGCTTATAAGTTCATTTATAAGTGTTTTAAAACATACAAGGTCTAAGGAAAAAGTTGATTATTATATGGGAAAAAGTCTTGAAAATCTCCTTAGTAATAATTGTATATGCCAATGTATTATTATTATATTGAAAATAATGGGTCAGGTTATGAATACTTTTTCATCTTTTCCTCATAAAGAAGAACTTAATAAAAGACTAGAAAGTGAAGCACAAGGTTTGTCGTCGGTACTTGTAAAAAACTGTGCTGGGATACTATCAGGTGAGGTAAAAACAGCATTTTCTTCTACAAAAAGCATTAAAGTGTGTCTTAGACTGTGGAAGTTTATTATAAGAAGCAGAGCTTTTGATGTAAAAATTGAGGACATAAAAGCGTTGTGGGAACTTACACAGAAAAATCCTGATAGAAAAGCTCATGAGAAGTTCATGAAAACCTTGTTAAAAATGGTCAGAAACGAGTTCAACCCAGGTTTTAATTTGGAGATCCTGCAGATTTTATATTTGCAAAACGTGGATTTGATTGAAATTATTACCCAGGAAGCTTTTGAGGTATTTTACGAGTTGTTCTTAAGAGTGAATCACGATCGTAAAAACCTCGAAATGAACTTAAACGGTTTACATTCACGTAACAGCATCAATCTTATCGGTCAAAACACTCTTATCAGCATACTTTTCACCTCAACAAACGAAGCTATAGTCTCAAAATCCATGAAACTTCTTATAAACCTCAATCTTAAAATCAACAGACTCCTCTCACCTAAAAAAGAAGAAATATGGGCAGATTTTCTTATAACCCTTAAGAAATACATAATAACAAACAAAACATCAGAACAAAGCAATAAAGCCTTAAGATTAATCCTTCAATTTATAGGAAATAATATAAGGAAAGAAGAATCAACTCCAAATACAAACATAAAATTCAAACAAGTTAATGAACAAGATTTTCATAATCTTCCAGTTAGTGATAGGACAACTATAGGTGTTATTAGGAAAAAAATTGGGGATTTCTATTCGAAACCTGTCACATCAGTTAATTTGATATCGAATAATGAACGTTTTGACTATTTGACTGATGATTTGTTGTTAACTTCACTTAGAATGCCTTGGAATTTCCTTGTAGATTTTACTAGTCATAAATCTGACTCATTATCGCCGTATATATTTTTTTGTAGATGTGATGATTTACAGGAATGTCTACTTGGGAAAATTAGCGAACTTGATAATGAAAATGCTCAATTAGCGTGGATGATACTTAGTAAATGCACGGTTTTAAAAAGGATTAAAGAGGAAGTTCAAGAATTTTTAAAACCTTTTGATGAACTTTTTGCTACTCAGTGTTTGTATAAACTGGTTTATAATTTGAATATTGTGGAAGATATGATTAAAAATGAAGCCTGGTTAAATGTTTTTAAAGATAATCAGGGTGTTGATGTTTTGGTTGGAGTTTATTTAGAGTTTGAGATTGATAAGAAATATCCTGATAGTTTGGTACTGGAATATTATACAACGATATTGAAGATTTTAAGTGATACAGCGAGGTTGATTCAGGAACTACCTGAGAGGATTGTCACGAAAATATTTGATTCGCTGGTTCATGCAGCTAAAACATGCAGTGAAAGCGAAGATTCTGCAGATATTGCCCGGAGCGCTAGAGAAATCATCAACCTCATAAAATCCAAAGACCCAAAAAAATACCTGCAAACTTTCTCTAAATACCCGTTAACCGACCTCTTAACAGGTTCACTACTAAAATGTTCCTGCAGATTTTTCAGTTCAACAATGTCAACTTTTTTTCTTGAACATTCCAATATAATGCCCGAATTAAACATGGTCTTTCTCAAAGGTCTTCTTTCTGTTTTTGATGAAGCAATCAAAGAAAATAACAATGAAAGCTATTGGGGTCTCTTAAGTTTCTATATAGAAGAAGCTGAGATAACTGAAGAACTCAGTGAAAAATATCGAAGTTTTGTTGATGTATTAAAAAGTCATCCACCAGAAAATAACTACGGAGAACCTGATTTCACGCTTTCTGGGATATTAAAAGTTCTCAAAACTGTTGTTAAGAAAATCGAGCTTGTGTCAATTGATACTGTTGACCTTGTTTTACATAAATGTCTTTTTGAAATCCCTTCAGCCACATCAAAAAATGCTCCAAAATGCAAAAAAGGCTCAACAAGAAAAGATGCATTTGAACTACTTAAAGAAATGTGCAAATCCGATCAAAATGCTTTAGTTCATGCATTAAAATATTTATCAGCCCAATATAAAGATCCTAGTTGGAGAACTTGTAAAAGTTCTGATTGGAATTATCATCCTGCAGCTTCAGAAAAAAGCTATACAGGATATGTGGGGATTAAGAATTTAGGATGTATTTGTTATATGATTTCTAGTTTACAGCAATTGTTTTGTATATATAATTTTAGGGATTTTATATTGAGGCTACCTTTGAAAGTTGATGGGACAAATGATGATGACCTTTTATATCAGTTTCAGTATATGTTTTCAGCTTTGAAAAATAGTGATAAGCAGTTTGTAAACCCTAAAGGGATATGCAAAGCTTTTAAGGATTGGGAAGGGAGGCCTGTTAATGTTGCAGAACAAATGGACGCAGATGAGTTTTTAAACACTTTTATGGATAGACTTGACTCTCAAATCCAAACCCTAGGTGAAGGTAACATTATAAAAGACCTTTTTACAGGGTATTTAGCTACTGAACTTATAGGGAAAAATGATTGTAACCACCGAAGTGAAGTAAATGAGGCTTTTATAACCCTTCCAGTTCAAGTGAAAAACAAAAAACACTTAAACGAGAGTTTACAAAGTTTTATTGAAGGAGAACTTCTTGAAGGTCCAAATGCATATCAATGTGATCATTGTGATAGTAAAGTTACAGCTCTTAGACGTGTGTGTATAAAATATTTGCCTAATGTGCTTTTTATAACCTTAAGGCGTTTTGAGTTTAATTACGATTCAATGAAAAGGGTAAAGCTTTTTGATTTCTGTGAGTTTCCAATGGACCTAAATATGGAGAATTATACACAGGAAGGAATTGAATTGAAGGAATTAGCTAAAGAAAAAGAACAAGCTTTATCTTTAGGGAAAGAATTTAATAAAGAAATCCCTAATAAAAAGTACCCTAATGATTATTATCAGTATTATCTAAGAGGAATTATCATCCATTCAGGGACTGCAGATAGTGGCCATTACTACTCATTTATCAGAGATAATAATAGTTGGTATGAATTTAATGATACTTTGGTTACAACATTTGATCCTAACGATATTCGACGAGAAGCTTTTGGAGGAGATGAAAAACCTTTTTCAATAAACCTCAGCAAATCATCATCATTAACTTCTTCTAGTATCTCTAAGCCAAAAATCAGAAATGCTTATATTTTAATATATGAACGATCACAACTTTATACTTATAATAAAGACCAAGAAAATCTTGAGCCTTGGAATTGTAGAATCCAAAGCCCAGAGCAAGAGTTTCTTGAAGTGAAAATAGAAAACGAACGTTTTTGGAGGTGTAAATCAAGTTTCAGTTCAGAATATTTCGATTTTGTCTTACAATTGCTTACAGAAAAAAACCCGGAAATATCGAAATTTGGCATTTGCATTTTTTTTACAGTTATTGTCAGGTCTAGAGATTTTAATCGTATTGCATCATGTATTATGTGTATTAAAGAACATTTACATAAAAATGAACCTTTAAGTGAATGGCTTTTGGATTTAGTTTCACATAAACATATTGTTAAAGAATTATTAATGGATTGTCCTATTGTTGAAAAACGTAGGGTTATAGTAGGTGTTGTTCATACAGCATTTAAACAAGTTACTTCAGAAATACAAGCGAAGTTTTTTAGAAGGATTATTATTTACTTACCCTTAGCTAAACCCCCAATGTCATTTAATTTCGCTCAGTATTTTGAATTGATTTATCGATGTATTAAACTTCAGACTGAGTTGATATTTTTCTTTGAGGTCCATATGAGATTGCTTGAGTATGTTAGTAATGAGCCAATCCAAGTTGAAAACAAAGACTGCTGCAACATGCAAAGCAGTGAGTCTTTAGGTTACGAGAACTACCAAGCTTCTGATGATAGGTTTGAACTATCTCGTTCAGAGTACGGAAGCAGTTTAATGTACCTTTTACTATCAATCCGCCTCTGTCATCACGTTTACGAGAACTACCAATTAGACATTTTTTTCACAGAAAACGTAATGAACTTCCTCCTAAGTGATGCCGAAAGTAAATTCGGTGGTAGAGCCGTAGGTATCCTCTACGCCCAACTCTGTTCCGACGACAAATCCTATACTTTCAAATACGGCAAATTCCTCATATCCTGTATCGAAAAGTCTGTTTTTGAACTTCACAAAATGTATATGCGACCTTTATTCTGGCTTCTTTACAACCCCGACAAACTCCAGCCTGAAAAAATCGACCATCTTCTGTCAAATTACTATCAACAAATGTCCACAAATTTCCTCTCATTCACTGAACTAGAATCCTGTCTCCGTTTTCTAATAAAACTGACAATCCGTATACAAAAAGTTAAAGATTGGGTTAATAAAAAAAACAAAGAATTAACTTCTATAGAAAACAAATTAAATTCCGTATATATGAAACAACAAGTTTCAGCTAAAGATTCTGGAACATTAAAAAATTGTCTAAATCATATTGACATTATAAGAAAACTAGTTAAAAATATGATAAATATAAAAAACTATGAAGATAGTGATAATGATATGATTGAAGAAAATGTAACACCTGGGACTGAGGTTTATTATTTTAGCAATGAACATAATGATTGGGTTAAATGCTCTGTGATGATGAATGTTGGAGAACTTTTATGTATAAAAAATGAACCTGAAAGATTGAGCAAATGGATAGATTCGAATAGTGAAGCTTTAAAAAAAGTAGTACCTAAGACGAATTAAAGAAATATAATAAGTGTTTTATAATGATAGAAGAGCAGGTTAGGTTAAAGCAACCGATGAGCTCTCTGATTTTTTTGAGTTATGAGGAAAAGTTGGATTTGCTTTTGGTGCCTTGGAGTTTTTGAAGGCGAAAAGGCAGTTTTTGGCTTTTCCACACTTTTTTTGGAGATGATTTAGAAGTTTAGAAACTTTTCTGTCCTGGGTTTTGAATGTGTGAACTGTGTATAGATGCTTGATTGTATAAAATAAAGTTTTTTTGGTAAGAGTAGAAGATTTCATAATGTTGAGGTTTGCTATAGGAATCATTAATTAATTCATCATCATACAAAGCCAAGTCTTCCACTTTCCATAACATCAAAAATCCCAATATCTTCTAATAAAATTCTTCAAAGTTTACTGATAAGGACATAAAAAGATTTTTACTCCATGATTATTTAACCTAAATTAAAGGACTAGTGAAATTCTAGCTCTGATGGGCTTATGCAATTCCTATCTGTGTATAAGGTCACTTTATCTTTATCTCTTGGCATAGCCTTGCGCATATCATAAGCATCTTCTTCTGGTTGTGAATAATAATTAACAACAGTTCTGTATACTCTATATCCCATACCTTCATACATCCCTATAGCAACTTCATTACTTTTTCTTACAAAAAGATCAACAAAAAAGCCATTGTGCATTATGGTTGTGTCTTCAAGATATTTCATTAAAGCTTTAGCTAATCCTTGCCTTCTATATGATGGAGCTACTGTGACTGCTGTAACATGACCATGCCAATTCTTTTTTTCTTCATTAGATTTATCTCCTTCAACTTTACCTAATACATAACCTTGAATATCCCCTGATGGTGATTCAGCCACTTTACAATATTCAGGCCATTTGGCTAGATATTTCCCATAGAATGATACGTTATAGGTTTCAGTTAGAATGTCTAGATTGACCTTGTTGAATTTAAGGAGGTCTAGCATAGAAAAACATCGAAGACTTGTCATTATAAATGGAGTGAGTTTTAGGGAAAATATTTTTGAGGGATGAAAAAAATGCTTTATAGAAAATAAAGATTTTGGAAGATTAGGATTAGTATGAAAGTGTTAATATCATAATCAGTCTAAAAATCATCATAGGATTATTTTATTTATCCTTGAGTACCTTTATTAGACCATAAAATAGGTGATTCATTATGGCTTAATGCACTTGAAAAAGAAGTAGGAATATTTCTTTTGTTCCGCAAACCATAAACCCTNCTTAATGCACTTGAAAAAGAAGTAGGAATATTTCTTTTGTTCCGCAAACCATAAACCCTCTGCTTTTTTGGAGATGCACTAGCAACTCTTTTATTAGGTTTTATAAATAATCCACTAACATTAAGATCCATTTCATTTGTTTTTTGATCTAAACTTTTCCTTCCAGGATTGCTTAGCATTTTGACTGTACTTTTATTATTAGGTGCGTTAAGCATTGATTTTATATATAAAGCTTGATCTTGCAAACTATCTTGACTAGAAGTAATACAAATCATTCTATTTTCTAATTGCTGGATCTGTTTATTTATCATTTCCACTTTAAACTCACAATCCTCTTTTTTATTCCAAAAATCAATCCTAGCTACTTTTTCACTTAAAAGCAAATAAGAATTAGTCAATGAACCAATCTGTCCTTTAACCTGTCCTATTTCCTTATTGCCACCATCATATCCTTTAACCATAGCCTCAACATCCTTAATCTGTTTTTCAAAATCTTTTAATTTGCTATTCAAGTTTTTTTGAATAACCTTAAGATCATCGTTAAGTTTGTTTGTATCATCTTTAATCATCCCAGTTAAGTCTTTAAACACACTTTCATAATTAATCCTTTGCACAACCCCTGTAAGCTTCAACAAGTCCTCAGCATTAGCTTTGGTTTTTTTCATTTCTACAACTTCAGGCAAAACAGCCAAAAGTTGACTCTTACATTCATCAGCCATAATCAAAGCTTTAACAGTATTTCCTTCAAATTTTTTCATCCTCATAAGTAAATATGCCCCTTTAAATCTATTCCATGCTTTTTTAACCCTGTCATTCTCTTTTTTTTTGATAATTTTTTTTATCAGATTTCTAAACTTTTTTTTCTTAAGAGAAATATTTTTCCATCTAGTAAAAACCCCATAAATACGATTTTTTCTTCCTTGGACAATTCTTAGATTCCTCATAAATTTCATAACATTTTTCCTTTCTTCAGTATTTTTATTCAACTGACTTGAAATTTTACGGAAATTTTCCATAGCTGAATCACGGAAAAAGTTCAGATTTTGTTTACATTCTTGAATACTATCCTTTGTTATATTTGCTGATAAATCTATTTTTCTTTTAAATTCACTAGTTATGTTGTTTATAACATCAAGGGCGATATATGTTTTATTACTATCTTCAGGCTCTGATCTTTTAGATACAAAGTCAATAATTTCACTATATGTCGGTCTGATTTTGAACTCTTCATCAAAGGTTGATAGCAATTGATTCTGAACATTTGTTTGATGATATAATGTATTAACAATTTTTACTAGTAAGTTCCTATTGGAAAGTTACTCTTAGGACTTCAAAAGTTAAGTCTTCATAATGAGGAATCAAATTTTTCTTACTAAAGTCAAGTAATTCTCCCATAGATTTAACTATTAATATATATATAAATGAATAAAAGCTCATCTTTTTCCCAAACAAAAACCACTGAAAGTATGAAGTTCCGAGAAAGTCGCTTAGCTCTTCTTTTCGACGAATCGACAAAGCTTGACCTGAATCTTAGCATAATGAAAGAAAAACAGAATATGATGAACAACATTATAAAAAAAAATGAGCATATGCGAGCCCAGAGCGTAAAAAATTTCGACCAAATCCGTGAAGAAAAAAAGAAAACAGAAGACCAAATGAAAAACATAAGAATAAAATCGAAACTTAAAAAACTTGACAGGACAAAATTATTACGTGATGTAGCATTAAAGCTTATAATGTGTCCATATGGTGAATTTACTGAAATAGTCTGTCATTGGAGTAGACTTCATATAGAAGGTTGGATTCCTGAATCAAGAGAAGGTTGTACATTAAGTTTATACAACAATCGTTTATATTTGATAGGAGGACTAAGTAGAAATATTATGAATCAAGTACTTGAATTACCTCTTTCTAACCCGAAATGGAAAGCATATGCGAATTTCTCATTTAAACTTGAACCGATATTTGCCCATACAACAGTAACATATGAGTCAATACTTTTGATATTTGGTGGAACAATAGATTATAATGAATTGACAAGAAAACGTGAATGTTTAAATATAATAAGATCTTTAAGTCCAAGTACAGGACAAATGAATTATCTGGCAACACATGGGGCAATTTATGAGTTTAGGAAATATCATACTTCTGTTATATATTGCAATCATATGATGGTATATGGGGGAATGAATCCAAAAAACAGTATTTTGGACTCTTGTATAGTTTTAAATTTAACAAAACTCAAATGGAGAAATCTTAATACAACAGGGCCTAATCCTGGACCATTAGCTGGCCATGCATCTTGTGCTGTATTTTTCCCTGAAGTAAGTAAGTCTTTGTTTAAAAAGCCAAAGTCTATTAAAAACCTGAAATTTCAAGGGGTTTATATATTTGGAGGTTGTGGAATAGATAATAAACCAAATAATAAAGTTTATGTGCTTATCCCTGGAAGAAGACCTTTGACTTGGGTTATGCCGTTTATTGTAGGTCAAATACCAACACCTAGATATTATCATAGCATGGTTTGGGTAGAAAAAATTAATTCACTTGTTGTATATGGAGGGAGAAATGATATGGAAGGGGTAAGTTATGCTGATGTACATGTTTTAAGATTAGAACAGCTTAGTTGGATTAGAGTTGTTATTACTGGAAACCCACCTTGTTCTAGGAGTTCACATTGTGCTGTGGCTAGTGAGAAAAAAATGTATGTGTTTGGAGGAGTTTCTTATGGGAAATATTGCCCAAGCGAACTTTTGGTGATGGACTTTGATTTCCCTGAACTTTATAAGAAAAAAAACACGTTGATGTTACCTAAAGTTATGTAATATTTAGATTGTAGGGTTTTTTGTTGTTTTGATTTTTGCTATTTCAGAAGTTTATATTTACTTTTTTTGGATGTTTATCGGCATTCTGATTGTAAAATGAGTTTTAGTTTGGAGATAGTTAGATGGATTTTATGATTAGTTATGAGTTTTGATTTATGAATTGTTTTAAAATTAAAAGCTTTTTAGTATTTGGGCTATTTTATGTATTATTAAAGGATGTGTAATGAGTGATTATATTATATTGTGTTTATTATAACAATAAAAAATGCAGTTTTTGTAATATTGAAATTTTTAAATCAGAGTATTGTAAATTAAGCTTTTAGAACTTAGTTGATTTTCCAATGGCACTTAATTATCAAATTAATATCACTAAATAGTATAACTTATTTTATAACCTAAAATATACTCACTTTCTATTATATTTCTCTTCCCCAATATCCGATAATTCAAATATAAAAACGATATAATTCTAATACAATAAATCATTGAAATTATTCTTCAAAACAAAAAGTTATCAATACTTACAATGCCAATTTTTAACATCTAATCTCTTATACAACAACCATAAAAAAGCATAATCTTTATTTTTCTTTTTCATATCTTATATTTTTCTTACTAGTGAAAAAAATAATTTTTATTGAGCATAATTTTCTTATAAGTAATATAAATCAAAGTCTTATTATGAAAATAGATTCGATATAAATTTCAATAAGAAATAATGGTAAATGTATATCATGTTTTTTAGGTTTAGGATGATAATATAATAATGGGCTGTACCTGTTCAGGTGAACGAGGATATGAAGAACCTCAAGATCCAACTGAACCATTGTTTATGAATATAGTAAATTCTCAAATCCAAGAACATGAAATTTTACTTTACACTCTAGCAGAATGCGAAAAATGCAAACAGGCTAAAAGTGTTCTCAAAAAGAATGGAGTAGAATTTGAATATTTCGATCTAGACAAGCTTCAAGATGAGAATAAAATCCTCTATACTTTACAAAAAATGACTAATTACCGTAAAGCGCCTTATTTTTTCTATAAAGGTGCTTATAAAGGTGGACTTCACGACCTTGAAGGATTAATCCAACATGGATATATTAAGTAAAATATAATCTCTGAATACTAACTTAACTTATTTGAAATACCTAGTTAGGACAAAAGGCATCGTGCATCGTTCCAAATAATCAGTTTCACCTTTATAATTAACTTCAAGAGTAGTTCTAAGTACTCCTGCTCCAACTTCAATATAAGCCATACCAATTGGGTTTTTAATGTAGGACTATACCCACCTGAGCATACTTCGCCAATTATATACCCTTTTTCAAAAATCCTTGCCCCTTCCTTAGCTGAGCTTCCTTTTTTCATCTTAAATCCAATCCTAATCTTATCAAATCTTTTTTCAATCTGTTTCTTCACAACTTCATACCCTAAAAACCCTTCACTTTCCCTTCTACTTTTTGGTATTGTCCATAATAAATCAGCTTCAACTGGGATTATATTTTTATTAAGCTCATGTCCTAATTCTTAATTATCATATAAATAAAGTCCAGCTTCTAATCTTAAAGAGTCTCTAGCTCCTAATCTTATATGTTTAACTTCAGGGTTTTTTAACAACAACTCAGCAAACTCAACAGTTTTTTCAGATTTTATAATAATTTCAAAACCATCTTCTCCAGTATATCCACATCTTGCTATAAGGACATCAGATTCGATATTTTTGATTTTAGTATAAAAGTTTATTCATAAATTTCAGCTTAGATAAATCTTCAGATATGAAATTTTGAAGAACTGAAGCTGCAGATAGACCTTGAAGTGCTAATAAACCCCAGTCTGCTAAGTATTCGATATGAACATTGAAATCCTCAATATGATTTTTCATGAATGCTATATCTTTATTTTTACGCCCAGCGTTAACAACCATGGAAATATTATCAGTTTAATTTTTTATAATGGTGTCATCAATTATCTCACCTTCTTCATTCATTATAAGATTTAAAAGTTCCCTGGCCTGGCTTTAAATCATTTACATCAGCTACAACGATACTGTTAAGGAATGATCCTCTATCAGGGACCTGTGATTTTTAATATACCCATATGGCTAATATCAAAAAGTTTAGCATGGGCTCTAACATATTTATGCTCTGCTATTCCTCCACCACTAACTTCTTTATACTCAACAGGAATAGGATATTCAGCAAAACCAATCATACGAATTTTTAAGACATCCTTGTGAAATGAACTAAGAGGAGTTTGCTTCAATTTAGAAAATCATTTTAACAAAGTTCCCAACATTTATATGGCTAATTTAGGAGTATGTCTAAAAACCTAATTGGTGTTGGAATTTTCTTCTTTTTTTAGGGAACCTCCTTCCCAGTTACCAACATAAATTTCTCCTGTACTTAGTGTTAAAGTACCTTTTCCTTCACGCTTATCGCGTTTGAATTCTCCTATGTAGATGTCCCCTGAGGCCCATTTGTACATACCTTTACCATGCATATCTTCATCATTCCATTCTCCTTCATACTCGTCACCATTTTTGAAGATCATTTTACCTTTGCCACTTCGTTTCCCATTTAAAAACTCTCCTTCATAATAACTTCCACTTGTATAAAGCCTTTTCCCATAACCCTCCATCTGTCCCTGATGAAAATCTCCTATATACTTCCCCCCATCTTTCCATAAGTAAAGCCCTTTCCCTTCAGATTTATCATTTTTCCACATCCCTTCATACACATCTTTATTCATATTGTACATCTTCCCATATCCTTCCTTTTTCCCTAAAGAGTTAATTTCACCAATATAAATATTTTCTCCCTTTGGATAAAAATTGTAATACCCTCCACCAGAATATTTCGAATTGAAAAATCTATTTCCTTTATATTCTTGAATCATTCTATGAGTTTCAACTTTTTCTTTTAGTTCAGATTTTTTATGGACTAAAGTTTCATTATAGAAAATCTCATCTAAGATATCTCCAAAGCTTTTATCATATTCGCTTTGGATTGATTTGTCTAATTGTAAAGTTAAGCATATCATAAGTTTTTTAAGATTTTTATAAGCTTCTTCAATGTCACATGCAATTTTGACTAGGTTTTCGTTATCTGCTTCTGTTAAAGCTTTTGCGGCTAACTTGAAAAACTCCATATCATTTATAAGTTTCTTGCTTGTACTGCATATTTCTTTAGCACGATCTTTTTGTGATACTAAATTAAATAGAGCTTCATGAATAAAAAGTATGATGCTGTTGATTTCATATGTTGGATATCTATATTTTTTGTTTAGAAGCCCTACTCCAAATCTGTTTGATATACTCAAAATGCCAGAAATCAATTTGTTTTCTTCGGAAGTGCTTAAATCGAACCATTGAAGATCTGTTAAATCTTCATGTATTTCTTGCCATGATTGAAGAGTAAGAGACTTTGTTAGTAAGTACTCGTAAAGACTCGGCAATTTTTGTTGGATTTCCTGTTCCTCCATTTATATCGGGATAAGAACATATCATATAAATAGAATACTAAAGAGAAAGGAAGATGTAGTGATAATAGAATATTATAAAGTTTAGAGAAAAAATCTAGAGGGAGATCTTGAGGGAGGAAAGAAATTAGATTTTTTTTTTTTAAGATTGCATGTTAAGAAGAAGATGATATCTGTAAATAGTTGTTTGATTTATGTTTAGATGAGTTTTTTGCTTTAAATTAAGGGTTTTTGTATTTAAGAAACTAATTGTTATTTTTTTGATAAGGGAATATGTTTTGAATAATAATGGTAAAATCCTAGTTTAGATTAATTTTCTCGATAAACTCCTTGAGGATTCGCTTTAGTTTTATATAAGAACAATTTGATTATTTTATTATAAAAATAAACTCTAACCAATTTACCACAATTTATAAAAAGAATTTTATTTTGAATTTCCTAACCATAACCCTACAACAATCTTATATTTTCATTAGTTATATCAACATACAATTTAGCATTTAAATACTGTTTTCAAAACCGAAAAACTTACCTCATACATAAACTTAAAACATATAATAATATATTCCTAAACAGGAATTTAAGGTATATTTAATCTGATTTTTATTTCTGATCTAATCGATTTATTTGAGTAATGGCGATAATAAAATAGAAATATAGGACAATACGACATAGATGAAAAAATGCGCGAAAGACTTTGAAAGCTACTCAGAACAAGACCCGAAACGAGCAGCAACCCCAGCTGGAAGCAAAAAGCTAAAAGCACCTAAATCCCCAAACACTATAAATTCAAATCATCCCAAGCCAATTGAAAAACCCAATGCCCCCCATAACACAACCGAATACTTAATAGACCAGCATATCCCAATTCTTTTTGACCCAGAAGAGCTCCTTGGCTATTTCTTTGGTATCCGTTCAAAAGAGAACTTCTTTTTATAGGCAAAAACTCTAACTTCTCTTTAACCTAATCATTTTACATAAACTCTTCCTAAAAAACTCATGATTTTTCTTATAAAAGCTTAGAAAACTGTATTATTTTATATAAAAGCCTAAGTATTCTCTAATAAAATGCAAGGTCGAGCTGTAGCTCAAGGATTTTTAGACTTCGTCAACGCTTCAGTCACTCCTTTTCACGCTGTTCATAGTTCTAAAATAATTCTGACCAATGCTGGCTTTCAAGAACTTATGGAGCACAAGCCTTGGAAGCTAGAAAAAGGTGGGAAGTATTATTTTACCAGAAACCATTCATCAATCTTCGCTTTTGTTATCGGTAATGAATTTAGTCCTGAAACTGGAGCTTTTAGAATTATAGGAACACATACAGATTCACCATGTCCTAAGCTTGCCCCAGCATCAAAAGTAGCTTCAAGTGGGTTTATCAAACTTAATGTCATGCTTTATGGAGGAGGACTATGGAACTCTTGGTTTGATAGGGATCTTACTGTTGCTGGAAGGGTTGTTATAAGTAAAGGTGAACGTATAGAAACCAGGCTTGTTCATATCAAAAGACCAATACTAGCGATGCCTGAATTGGCTATTCATTTGACTACAAATCGTGATGGATTTGAATACAACAAAGAATCGCATTTAAAACCTCTTTTATGCTCATTGCTTGTATCTAACAAATCCCACCCAGAAAATACAAACAAGCATTCAGAAGGCTTGCTTCATTTGATATCACAAGAACTTGGTTGTGGTGTTGAAGAAATCAGTGATTTAGAATTATGTGTTGTTGATACTCAGCCTTCAGCACTTACTGGTCTTTATGAAGAATTTATTAACTCTCCACGTATTGACAATTTGGCTAGTACTTATTGTGCATTACAAGCTTTAGCTGAAACTGATAATGAAGGTAAAGATATTAAATTCTGGGCAGGGTTTGATAATGAAGAAGTTGGAAGTGTTAGTATTATGGGTGCTGATTCTGTTATAACAACAAATTCACTTAATAGAATTCTAACAACGTTATGTCCTGATATGACTGGAGATTTTAAAGAAGTAGTTTTTAGAAAAAGTTTTGCCCTTTCGGCTGATATGGCTCATGCATTACACCCGAATTATTCAGAAAAACATCATCCTCAGCATGCTCCTGTTATGCATGGAGGAGTTGTATTGAAAATGAATGCTAATCAAAGATATGCTACAGATTTTGTTGGATGTACTCTAGTTAGAGCTATAGCTTTAAGGCATTCAATACCTTTACAAGAGTTTATTGTAAAAAATGATAGTCCATGTGGGTCTACTATAGGAACTATGCTTGCGGCAAATACTGGGATTAGAGTTGTTGATGTAGGTGCTCCACAGTTTTCAATGCATAGTTGTAGAGAGATGATGGGAACAGATGATGCTTATTATTATTACAGTTTTATGAAAGCATTCTTTGATGACCCACATCCAGTATTTGATGAGGCAGCATTGCATTAAGTAGTATTAGTTATTATTAGAAACTTTATAACTTTTTGATATATATAAAAAAAATGGATATTTTCAAGAAACCCAAATTTCCTCCTAGACCAGCTAATTATGTACCTGGGGTAGGTCGTGGGGCAGTACCATTTTTTACAAGATCTGATATTGGTATTGCTGATGGGAAATTAAAGTAATTTATATACAGCCCAACATCTGGAACTAGAGGTCATGAACATGATAAAGAAGACCTTCAAAGCGATATGTTTGATAAATGGATGGGATATAATGATAAACCATTTCGGTCAGTAACAGTTGAAACTGAAGACCTTGAAGCTGATAAAGCATATGATGAAATACAAAATTATATGGATGAAAGAAGAAAAAGATACAGTCAAAGTTCTATTAAAAAACCAGAAAAACGTAGAGAAATAACAGCAGGAGAGATTTTGGCTGATGTAAAACAAGAGCTATTAACAATCACTGATGGTACCTTTGTAATACTAATATAGATCAATGGTCAAGCATTCCAGAAGTAAAATCACATGTAAAGAAGAAAACTAAAAAATTAAACTTTTTGCCAACATCTGATAGTGTTATAGTCAGTGCATTTAAAGATAATGAAATGGTCTCTGGGATGACATCTATAACAAATAATGCTAGAGAAGCTTTATTATCAAGTTCAATAAGCAATTCTGGGACTGGTCTTGGGAATTTTCAATCAGTAAATCCTTTAGGTTATTTGACACAATTAGATAGTATGGATTCTAATAGTCAAGAAATACAAGATTTGAAAAAATTACGTGGGCTTTTAAGGTCGTTAGTTAATTCAAATCCTACACAAGCACATGCTTGGCTTGCGGCTAGTCGTATTGAAGAAAAGGATTGTAATGTTAAAGCGGCTAAGGCTGTGCTTCAGGAAGCTTGTATTAAATGCCCGGATTCTGAGGATATTTGGATTGAAGCAGCAAGGCTTGAGGGTGCAGAAAAAGCAAAGCAGGTGTTGATGAAAGCTACGACGATACTACCGAAATCAGTAAAAATCTGGTTGAGTTTGGCTAGTAAGGAATCTGATATAGAACTTAAAGTCAAGACATTGAAAAAAGCTCTTGAAATTAACTCAGAAAGTGTTAAGATATGGAAAGAATTGATTTCCTTAAGCCCAGAACAAGAAGCTAAAAAATACCTTGAAAAAGCTGTTCTTTGCGCTCCTCATTCTCTTGACCTCTGGCTAGCTTTAGCTAAACTTGAGACTTATAAAGATGCGAGAAAAACTCTAAATAATGCCCGAAAGCAATTACCATGTGAACCTCTTATATGGATATCTGCATCAAAACTTGAAGAAGCCCAAGGAAACCTACAAAATGTTAATGAACTTATAAAACGTGGAATAAAAACTTTAAATACTAGTGGCGTAGAAATCAATAAAGAACTTTGGATTTCCGAAGCTATAATATGTGAAAAAGCTTCAAGTCCTCTAACTGCAAAATCCATATTAAAAAACACGCTATTAACAAATATCGATAATGACAACAAAGGAAAATCATGGCTCGAAATTTTCCTCAGACTCAAAAACGAAAATTGTCCAATTTCAGCGAGGTTTTTCTATCAAATAGCTTTAGAAAATTCTCAAGATTTAAAACCCTTATGGAAAGCGGCCTGGGCTTTTGAACATGAACAGAAATCCGAGGAAGAAAAAAACGTCCTTCAGGATGCTTGTGAAAAATATAAAATTTCAGGGAAACTATGGGGGAAATACTTAGAAATCTCCCTTGAAACTGACAAAATCCCTGTATTTTTCCGAGCAGTTGAAGCATTTCCTAGAAAAACCCAGATCTACATAATATCTTATAAAATTTTTATGGATCTTTTCAATTACGTCGATGCAGAAAACGTTATAAAAACTGGTCAAGAAAAATGTTATTGCCGCGATATTATCAGAATAAGCTGTGAGTTTTATATATTAATGGGTAATCAAGACCAAGCTAAAACTATACTTATAAAAGGAATTAAAGATTTCCCTGACTGTATATATCTTTATAAGCTTATTGGGTCTGTTTTATCAGAAGAACAATGTACAAAAATTGTCAAAGATGCATGTTTAACTATGGCAAATGCAGGAAGATTATGGGTAATCCTTGCAGAACAAGAAGAAAAAGCTGGAAACATTCTAAAAGCAAGATATGTTCTTGAAAAAGGAAGGAATTTATCTAAAGACCCTTGTGTTTATTTGGCTTCTATATGTTTTGAACTGGAAAAAGGGAATAAAAAAGCTGGGGAAATTATTATGAACCAAGCACTTCAGGTATGTAAAACAAATGGAAAACTTTGGGCTAAAGCAATTGAGATAAGTGAGCCTAAAGAAAAAAAAACACGTATTGCTTTAGCTTTAGAACATTGTCCTGATGAACCGTATTTATTATTAGCTATTGCTAGGTTATTTGAAAAGGAAAGAAAACTTGCTAGATCAAGAGGATGGTATGAAAAAGCTTTAGTTAAAGGGAAAAATGTTGGAGATGTGTGGGTTTTTTATTATAGTATGGAAAAGAAAATTGGGGAATTGGATAAAGCAGAAGAAATACTTGGGAGAGCTGATTATCAAAGGATAAGTAAAGGGAAATATTGGAAAAGTGTGAGGAAAAATATGAGGAATTGTAAGAATTCTGAGGTTATTAGAAAAGCATGTGAGGCTATAGAGTTTAGTTAAGTAGAATTAGTTAGTTTTTTAAGGAATTTTATATTTTTTCACAGTAAGTTTACTTTTAAAAACAGTAATGATTGTGATGGGCAGCTTATTCGACTTGGTATCCAATATAAGCAAACTATCTTTGCCACTCATAAGATAATAATAATTAAAAAAATAATAGCCTAAAAAAATATACATGTAAAAAAGCGCTTTTAGAATCAGAATAATCAAATAAAAGTCATAAATTTTATATAAAGAAAATACTTCAAGAAAGATAACTATATTAAAAATATCATTATTAGAAAAAAATTATTAAGGATTGATAAAGTAAAGCGCTTTTAGCTTATATAAAACTATAAATCTGGCTTTTTTTCTGAGATCTCCGGTTGGGATTTCGTCCTAACAAACATCCCTTGTCCTGAAATTGCATCAAGAATTTTCTGCCTATAGCATCCATGATCCATCCCACATTCTAATTTCATAAATTTCTGTTTTTTCCCTCTATAAATCACACACTTCTCTTCAAAAGCTGAATAAAACCCTTGATACTTGTTCTGACTCATCCAAAAAACATTCACCGGATCATTTTCAAACTCTCTAGCCAACTCATCAAGTATCCCCTTTTCCTCATTACTTGGATCAAAGCATAAAACACAAAATTTTGAATCTGATGGATTACAAAACCCAGTTGCATATAAACTTCTATTAAGTTCCCTAGCAAAAACCAATACTTTATGACTATCAATAAGTTTGAATATCCAATTTTCAATATAATTCCTCTGTAAACTTTCATTATATTTTTCAAACTCATTTATACAAACAAAATACAGCGATGGGAAACTTGTAACTTTATATTTCTCAACTAAGTCTTTATCACTAATCCTAACTTCTCCAAACAGAACTTGACCTTTAAACTCACGACTTACAGCTTTTATAAGAGCAGGACATTCTTTTGTATTAGTAAAACATAAAACTTTAACTTGTGTTGGTTCTGATTGTAAAAATTCGTCTATGTTATTAGAATTAACATACCTTAAAAATCCTTGAACACGGGAAATCGCAAACTCTGTCATTTTATCAGCTGAACGTTCACCTTGATAGAATTCATGATCTATTATAGTGCTTTCAGAAAAAACAATTATCGGTGAATATTTTTTTATATTATATTCTGTGCATATATTTTCATTTTCATCACAATTTACTGCTGCAACTTTAACAATACCAGATAAACGATTTGCTAAAGAAATCCATTCACCAACAAAATCCCTTGAAGTTCGACATCTTGGTCCATAAAATTGGACAAGCCAGATTTCATTTCTTCGATATAAACTTTTTATATTATGATCATTAAGTTCAATAACTGCTGTATCATCATAAAAAAGATGAGTATGATAAAACATGTTAGGGTTTTTATTGCCAAAATAACAATCTTTGATAAAGTCAAGCTGGTAATTCATCCCATTGATTATGCAGTCTTCGCCACAGTAATCGTAAATTTCACGCTTTTCTGGGTCGATGAGAACTTCGTAAGCATGAGATAGTTCTTTGAAATAATTACCTGAATTTGAGTTTGAACCTGATCGGTCTGGATGATGCTCGAGACTTACTTTTTTAAATGCTTTTTTGATTACTTTTTCATCAGCATCACGGGCAACACCCAGCATCTCGTAATAGGTCTTTGAGTAAGCTAGATACAATATTGATAGATAAATAACCCACTTCATAGAATTATCTAGAATTTATTATCCTACACTTTATAAAATTATATGGAATTCGTAGTTTTTTTAATAGATTACGTGTCATCTTCTCTGAAAAAGTTATAAATTTTATATTTTCTCCCTGAAAAAACATAAAGTATCGTGTTATTCTTGTATGGTTCTAATATGAAAAACTTACTTTGCATAATCTAAGCGGGGTAATAACATTTTTTGTGTGTTTTCATTTTATATTCTATATAAAACTTATAATCAACCAAATATATACTTACTCATTATTAAGCTTATTCAATGACTCTTGTACTCTTTGTATAACATAATCTGCTAGTTCACCATCTAAATCAATCAACACTTGATCAAAAAGTTTTCCTGATTTGCTTTGAATCTCATGCATATTAATAACCTCATCTAATTCTTTTTTCTGTACCTTACACCAATCTTTAAACAGTTGATGCTCTTCTTCTGCATCCTTAAGTTCATCTTTAAGCTCACCAAGTTTCTCATTAAGTTCATCAACTTCAGCTTCTAAATCTATAATAAAAGGTG
Organism: Stentor coeruleus; assembly: GCA_001970955.1. Classification (NCBI taxonomy): domain Eukaryota; phylum Ciliophora; class Heterotrichea; order Heterotrichida; family Stentoridae; genus Stentor; species Stentor coeruleus. The sequence continues at coordinate 44,198 of MPUH01000153.1, read as the reverse complement.
TAGCTCCAGTGTACTCATTCCTAAATTGAACAAATAATGCTTCTAATCTTTCATCAACAGCATCAAAACCATTTTTATGTTTTCCAAGAAGGTTGATAAGATTGTTTAAATTTGATTCCAAGTGTCCAAACACTGAAGACCCTTGAATTTCATTAATCAAATCATTTATTCCTTGTTTTTGACTTTCAACATGATTGTTTACTTGATTAGAAAGAAATGAATTTTCTGATCTCTCTTTGCGGTTAAGGTCCATTTTTTCCTCAACATCCATTTTCCTAAACCTTCGTTGCATGAGTTTGGGCATTGTGACTGATGATAATTTAAATGATGTGTCAGATATTTGTTGGGAGATTTGGGATATTGATGACTCAGATTTTGATAATTGGCAATCGCAATAAGATTGAATGGATCTGGAAGTGGATTTAGATGATGATTCAAGGGATTCAAGATTTTCAAGAATTGATGAGAATTTTGATTGAACTGAAAGATGATCAAAGCCTAAAACTAGGTGAAGGCTTAGTACTCCTAGTATATAAATTGCTAGTGACATTTAAATATTAACAGTCATTTTTACTTGGGATATTTTTAGATAAATGAGATATTGGATGATGCGTTTTTGAATATAAAATATAATTTTTGTGTTTTGAAGTTTGATTTTTATAAGATAAAAATTGATAATGAGATTGTGAGGCTATGGAAATTATTATTATTTTACTATGAAAAATTCAAAGATAATAAGAGATTTAGTTTTTGTAATTTGAGTTATTCTATTTAAGGATAGGATTTATGTTGATATTATTATGATATAAAATTTTATAGTCTTATGTTTAATTGCTAGTCAAATATTAATTAAAGTTTCATCTTTACTAACCCTTCATATACCTCAATAGCAATATCTTTAGGAGCATAATTTTCACTTCTCTCAGGATCTGGTTTAAATACACAAGGATTAATTCCTCTCCCTATAGTTTCATATATACTTTTATTATTCAATACATGTATTTTGCCAATATTAGACCCTAATATTAAATAATTTTTCGATTTTGATAAACAAATACTATTTATGCATTCATTTTTATACATAATTTCATAAACAAGTTTCCTTTCTGGCATTTTCCAGACCTTTAATATTTGATCAAAAGCAATAGTTATAGAAAAATCATATATTGGCATATCAATAGCAGCATAAATAGGCCAATTGTGTACCCCAAACATATCTAAATTATAACCCATTTCCATATCATAGACTCTAATACCTTTACCAAAACTCATAAGTAAAAATCTAGAATCATCACTTATGTTAATAATATTCCCAGTATGGTCAATCATTTTGAGCTTTTTCATACTTTCATAATCCCAGATTATTGTGGCGAATATTGAACTTGTTATAATATTCCCATTAGATTTTAGGATGTTTGTTGATATTATAGAATATTTATGTTCTTTAAGTTTATATTTGCTTATATTATTTTGTATGTCCCAAATAATTAAATCATTTTTTTGGCTGAAGATCACAGATTTCTTATCTTTGCTAAGACAGAAACTTGAATCTCCATATATTGGGCATTTAAAAAACTTCACGTTTTGAGTTTTTATGTTTCCGGCAGCTAGTTTATTGTATCCAACTAGTAAAAATATTGTATTTTTTGTACTGAAAGCCATTTTGTTTATGCCTGAGTAGTTGATATTGGATACTTCAAGAGTGGCTTTTATTATTGAAGTTTTTAGATCCCATATAAAAATTGATGAGTTTCTATATGATATAGCTAAAAAATTTCTTTTTGGGGAAAGCTGGATACACATAATATGCTTGTCAGGAATAGGGCAAATTTGAGCACTCAGTGACCTTGTATAAAAATCCCAAAACATAATTTTAGAGTCGTATGAAGCTGATATTATTGTGTGGGAATCAGGGTTATAGCATAAGGATATTACACGGTCTTTATGGCCATATAAAATTGCTTCTTGGGTCATAGTGATTAAAGACCATATTCGGATTGTGTTATCTGGATTACCTACTGTCCCTGACCCTGCACAAGTGACTATATATTTACTATCTGGAGTAATAAAACCTGAATTGATTTTCGAAGAATGCCCTTCTAGTAAAATGAACTTTTCTGATATATTAGGTTTACTTAATGCCATGTATATAATATACTTTATAATGAAAATAACTAAAATTATTGCTTTGATTATTATAAATATAGATATGAGATAAAGAAGAAAAAGAATATAATCTTGAAGGTATTTTTTAAAATGTGGATTGCTTAGATTTCATTTAAATAATAAATTTAAGGCTGAGAGTTAGATAAGGTTTTTATTAGGAAGTTGTTTTGCTTATACTCAGAGAAATATGCTTGGGAATAATTTGATATAAATTAGCGGTAATTCCCAACCTGAATGCTAAAATCAAAATGCAAATTTTTTTTAAGTATGATGGAACCAGAACACCTTAGCACCAAAAACATTTTTTTACAGTTACTATCCTTAACTCTACAAACAGTACATATTTTCAATAAATCGAATAGTATTTATATACTCTAAGGTTCAAATCTCTATCAATAACTTATATTTACAACTCTAATATTTTATATTTATTAAAACATAAGTAATTAAATCCATACCTTACATAATACAGTCAAATTAATAAATCAATCTCTTATAATTCTTATAACTTGCCTAAAAATCTTCATCCAAAAACTTAATCGAATTTCCTTAATTCTAAATTTACACATTTTCTCCCAAAAATGTATTCAAATAATTCAACACATAAATTCTATTATTTAACCAGAAATCTATCATAAAAACTTTAATATAATATTATTAATATATGAAAGTAGAAGAGCTTGATATACCTGATATGCCTGACAACATGTTAATACAAGAAAACCCCACTCAAAAAGATGAATTCTCAGATATCATTCTTGGAAAGACTATAACACCTATAAGTTATAACCAATATATATCTAATACTCAGTTAAACAATACTTCTAAAAACACTGAGCAAAAATTCAAATTTTCATCAGTGAAGATTATGCAAAAGCTCACGGTTATGAAAATCAAAGGACTTTACAGAAAGTTTTTTATAAAAAAATCTCACAAATTCTATAAGTTTTGGTCGATTCTTATGGAAATTGTTCTGACTTATAATATTATAACAACTTTATTTTTCCTCGCATATGAAAACCCTAAAGGAATAATTCTGGTTTTTGACATAATTTGTTGGAGTATTTTTATAGTTGATATAATATTGAAGTTTTTTACAGAGCAACATGATAAAAAGAATAAGTCGATAAAAGAGTTTAGAAGAATAGCGAAAAGATATGCAAAAGGTTGGTTTATTTTGGATTTAGCAGCGATTTTGCCATTAAGAAGTGGAGGATATGAAATGGCTGAGTACTTATTGAGGATGTTTAGGTTATTTAAACTACCAGATGTGTTGAATATCACTGATGGAAATGGTATGAGTTATTTACTTACATATTTCAGTTTTGGCAAAAGAGAGAAAAATGGTAAAATCACTTATACATATAAAGCAAGGATTATCGCATCATTAGTAAAACTTTTTATTGTTATTGTTTTTATAGTCTATTTTTTTGGGTGCTTCTGGTATTGGTTCCAAGGTATCGTCAAGAATTATAAATACAGTTCATCAAAAGAAGAAATTGATGACGGTTCTTTTGAAAATGACTCAAAATTTGAAGGACTTTATGGGAAAGATATCGCTCTAAGATCAAGTTATTTTATGCTTACAACCATTGCAACAATAGGTTATGGGGATTATTTACCGAAAAATGTATATGAAATGGGCCTTTTATCTGTTATCATGCTTTTCGGTGTGGCTATGTTCGCTGTAATCATGGGTAATTTTAATAACGCTATAAGTTATTATATTGACTCAAATTCATCATATGATATAGTCAGTGAATTAACAGTATGGATTAAACAACTTGAATCTCTTTATGGAACTTTAGATACAAAAATGCGTCAAAAAATACTCAATCATTTTGAATACTATTCTCAAAAAGACAGGCTTAAATACCTTGCCAAAAACCATTGGGAAGCAAGTTCTCCTGAAGATCTTATTAGTATAAACCAAATGTATGTTTCAGAATTATCAGATGATATTTATAATACAATAATAGAAAATTTGTTTTCTGATTTCATATACAATTACAAATACTATTTTGCAGGATCTAAAATCTACCTTAAAATTATTCCTCATCTTCAGCCTAGAAGATTTATCCAAGGGGAGTATATTTATAAACAAGATAGTATTATTGATGAACTTATTTTTATATTGTCTGGTGGGATTTCTGTAGGTATTTTCGCAGATGATAAATTTGAAAAACTGTTAGCTTTTGAAGATGGCCGTACGATTATAGGAGATTATACTATATTAACAAAATTTAAAAATCGTTATGCGTATTTAGCAGAAACTCTTTGTGAAGGGTTTTCTATAGATGCTGATGCTTTTGTAAAAATACTCGATAATTTCTACCCTGGAGATAAGACTAGCCTACTAGGTTTTGCTATAAAGAGGGAAAGCACATTAAAGAAGCTGAAAAAAAATATGCTTAATAAACTGGAAAAAGATGGCAAAAAGAAAGTGAAAATTCTTGGGGATTTTGAAGTTATTATCCCACGTGCTGTTGATATCAACTCAGCTAGTCAATCTGATATTCAAAAAGCAATTTCTAGCTTTGGTGAATCAGGATCTAATATGACAACTCAGAGTACTTTATTACTTTCTGATATAAAAACTCGTCAAGAGCTTAGAGATGCTTGTATAAGAGAGTTAGATAATGCAGACCCAGACCCAAACCCAATCCGTCAAGCATTTATTAGCGAATAAAATTAGAATAAATTCTTTTTCATTAGACTTCTAACTTTATACTATGAAATCAATCAGCTTTTAGCAAAATAACAAAAAATTCCTATTAGTGATGGAATTTTTAGGTATCAGTTTGTTAATATTTCTCAAATAAGAAAAGTGCTGTTACTATCTATTGGTGTAATATCAAGTAAAATTTATAAATGTAATATTGAAAAGAAACATGCATGAAAGATACTCGGATATGTTTCGCTATGCTAATAGTTAGTTAAGTATTATTAATTTATTATTAATTTTTTAAAAATAAATTCCGATTGTAAAATTGTATAGACCTTGCTAATTGGTCCTGTTATTGGGCAAATCTGATGATAGTTTACAGGCAAATTACGATTTAATCAAATATAAAAACTGAGCTTTAGTCCTAAAATAAAATTCTATATCTTAATATAACCACTAAAATCAATTCTGTTTCTATAATATTGCAAATACTAAATATAAAATGCTTTTAAAATAATCAAAAATCTTATCATAGTTATCAATAGTTACTACTAAGCAAACATTCTCTTTTACTATATATTTTTTGCATATTATATATTGTAATTTATACCTATTTACACTCCAAAATATTTATAACTTTTTCTAAAAACATCGATTTTCTATTATCAGCCCTAATAAGAACTGCCAAAACCCTTACTATAAAAAATGGTGTAACACAAATAAAATAAGAATATACTTATAATAAGAAAATTTTAAATGGGAAGCCAATGTTCATGCATAGGGTCATCTGAAGGCTTAATAACCTTAGATAAAAACGAGATTATTTCAGTTGAAGAAAAACCCCGGCTTAATGAAGAGCCAGGTCAAGTAAGAGAAACATGCCAAAGCCCAGATGTTCAAGTATCAAATCAAAATACACATACAACATACTCACAATTAACCCTTGAAGATGTTCCAACACCTAGGAATCCAGAAGAAATCTCAGTTGAAAAAGTTATTCTATCTTTAAAAGATCAAGGGATTATAGTATCAATGAATGATGAGGTCAAAACTACAGAAAAACGTCTTGGGGCCTACAAATTTTTACCTCAGGATGGATGTGGAAGCATATTAAATGAACCTGAGATCCTACCTAACAAATGTATTTATATAGGACAAAAAGATCAGGATGGGCGGAAAAATGGTCGGGGGGTGTTTCTTTGGGGTGATGGATCAAGGTATGTAGGATATTGGAAAAATGATCGGGCAAATGGTCTGGGTAGGTTGATTCATGCTGATGGAGATGTTTATGAGGGTGAATGGAAAAATGATAAAGCGCAGGGTCAAGGGAAATACACTCACTACAATGGGGCTGTATATGAAGGTGGATGGAACAATGATCAGCAAGAAGGTGAAGGGGTTGAAATCTGGCCTGATGGGGCAAAGTATATAGGAAGTTATAAGACCGGGCAAAAGCATGGTAAAGGGAAATTTTACTGGAGTGATGGGTCTGTATATAAAGGGGACTTTAACGAAAACCGTATTGAAGGTCAGGGTCTTTATATATGGAAAGATGGAAAAAAATTCGAAGGTTCATGGAAAAACAACAAAATGGAAGGTGAGGGGGTTTTTGAATGGCCTGATGGTAGAGTATATCGAGGGGAATATATAGATGATAAAAAAGAAGGATACGGAGAGTATTTTTGGCCTAATGGGAAATCATATAAAGGTATGTGGAAAAATGGTAAACAAGAAGGTTGGGGAGTGTTTTCAGCTAAACACGGTGGGGTTAAACAAGGTGAATGGCATATGGGCAAAATACTATAAATTTATAATAATTGACTTATGACAAATTACACATATATTGAAAACTATTAATCTAAAATTAGGATCTTGTTAATAAATTGCTTATATGTGTTGGGTATATCAATCCTATAAATTCCCCATCTTGGACCACTGCGTATTTNGATCTTGTTAATAAATTGCTTATATGTGTTGGGTATATCAATCCTATAAATTCCCCATCTTGGACCACTGCGTATTTCAGATCCTCAAGCCAAGTGTTAACAAAAGCTATAGTTGTATCCATAGTCATAAATTTAGTAACTTTGACTAAAGATGGTTTGACATTATCATCTAATACAGTAAACCCTTCAATGAGTCTTTTGTTAATAGCTGCACTAGAAGCAACACCAACAACTACTCCATTGTCAATTGCCGGCATTTCTGATACTTTATTTTCTTTAAGCATTTGTAAACATTGTCTAACAGTAATATCAGATGCACAAGTTATGGCTGGTTCAATAACTAAATCTCTGACAGTTTTCCCTTTAACAACTGGGGTATCAGTTTCTTCCATAAACCCATTTTGGACCATCCAACGATCACTTAAAAACTTGCTCATATAGTTTCTTAGACCATCTGGGATTATTGTCAACACACGTTTATCTGCTGGTAATCCTTTAGCAACTTGTACTGCAGCCCAAAATACAGCTCCTGCACTACCTCCAACTAATAATCCTTCATACTTAATGAGTTTTCTAGCATAATCAAAAGTATCATTATCATATGAAACATACCATTTGTCTACTACACCTGTATAACAAGCTCTTGGAAGAATGCCACTACCCATACCTTCAGCTTTGTATGAACCTTCTTTAGCATTTTCAGGATCGTTTATTATACTTCCAAAAGGATCTACACCCACTACGATCAAACCTGGAATTTTTTCTTTAAGTTTTCTTGATACTCCTGTCAAATGCCCACCTGTACCTGTTGCTAATACTATATAGTCTAATCGACCATCAACTTGGTCATAAATTTCTTCTGCTGTAACATCGTAGTGAGCTAATGGATTTGATGAATTAAAATATTGACCTGCCATTATACAATTAGGATCTTCTCTTTCTAAACGCTCAGCAACACCAACGTAACTGTTTTCATCCATAAATGCTGCTTCTGTTGGGGTTCTAATTATTTTTGTTCCCATAGCTTTTAGGGTATCACTTTTTTCTTGGCTCATCTTTTCTGGCATACAAACTGTAAGATTGTATCCTTTGACTACTGCTGCCATTGCAAGCCCGATTCCGGTATTCCCAGAGGTTGGTTCTACTAAAGTCATCCCTGGGGAAATTTTTCCTTTAGTTTCTAGGTCTTCAATAATTCTCCTGCCAATTCTATCTTTAACTGAGCCTCCAGGATTCATGAATTCGCATTTAACTAAAAGTTCACATTGGATACCTTCTTGTTTAGTGATGTTATTGATTCTGACTATAGGTGTATTTCCGATGGCTTCAAGGATGTTATTACATATTTTAGGGTTCGGCTTTGGAGTTTCCTTGGTATGAGGACTTGGATCAGTTGTACCAAGAGCCCACTTGCAGCGGGTTTCAGAGTATCTTTGATCGTAGTTCCGTCTAGCCATTTTATTAAGGAAAAATTGTGGATCGTTAAAATTACAGCTACATGGATAAAATGTCATTTTTTCCTATGTCAGAAAAAAATTTTACCTTATTATTTATACCTTACACTTAAAGGAAATTTTTTGATTATAGTTTATTCATAGACATACTGAAAATTTTTAGTTTGATGTAAATAGTTTTGTAAATGAGTAAACATTTTATAGTGGGGAATTTATGACTTGATAGCTTTTAGTTGAAATTGATAAAAGGAAAAGGATTTAGGTAGGATTATGATGAGAGAATATATGTAAAATCGATAAATAATAGCTGGGATAGGATTTTTATCGTTAGAGTTTATAGGATTATTGGAGTAGTTTAATTAGATTGCTTTTTAAGTATTTTGAGGGCCTTATGCTTTAGGTTTGTATAGCTTAGGATAAAAGAATGCAAGTATCAATCTTTAAAAATTTATAGTTTAAGAGTAAGATTTGAATACTTAAATACTAAAAGTTGCTATTTTAAGAGAGATATGTAAAAATTGCCCTATATAAGCATGAATATGATGATAAACTATTTTCTAGCTAACAATTTTTTTTCTTTTTTTCAATTCATATCTTTGATAGTATAAGAATTAGATATGTATAAGTATAAGCATTTTGCCCTTAAGCTACTATATAGAAATCAAATAACTTACAACTAAAAAATTCTTGAAGGACACATAATTTTATGAATTCATGAATAATTTATTATTAATCAGCTTAAACAATCTAATCTTTATCCTCTTACATTCTATTCATACCTAACAATAAAATATATATCCTTCATCATTAATTACCTTCTTAAAATAATCTAAATACTTTTTCTAATCATAAATCCCACATCTCTTGAAATCTAAATTGATTAAAAAATGAATATTTTCAATCATAAACCTTAAACCACTTAACTATAAATCCTAACTCAATCACTGCCCTATAATTACTTCAAGAATATTCTCTGGATATATCAACCCTACAAACTCTTCATCACACACAACAGCAAACCCAATCCCATCAATACAAGAATTTACCAAATCCAAACTACTGTCCAAACTTAAAATCCTAGGAACTTTTAATATCCACCTTTTAACCTTATCCTCTAACCCCATTGCCCCCAACACAATTTTCTTATGTATTTCCCCCATCGACACAACTCCAACAACATATCCATTTTCTATAACAGGTATTTCACTCTGTTTACAATCTTTCATAATCCTAAAAACCTCTCTAATATTTAGATCATATGTACAAGTTACACATTTTCTTAATGTTAAATCTCTAACTTTTTTCCCTTCAGTTCCTTGTATTGGTTTTTCTATCATAAATCCATTTTGTATCATCCAGTTGTCATTAAGAAAAGTTGAATAATAGTTATGTGAACTGTCTGGAAGAAGAACTAATATACGTTTATCTGATGATAAAGTTTTAGCTACTTGAACTGCAGCCCAGTATAAAGATCCTGAAGTACCTCCAACTAATAAACCTTCTTTTCTTATGAGTTTTCTAGCATAGTCAAATGAATCTTGATCTGTTGCAACAAACCATTGATCAATTAGACTAACATCACAAGCTCTGGGTATCACATAAGCACCCATACCTTCAGCTTTCCATTTTCCCATAGTTGCATTATCAGGGTCTCTGATAATACTTCCAAGTGGCTCAACGGCTATAACTTTTATATTAGGGATTTTTTCTTTAAGTTTTCTGGATATACCATTTAAATGACCTCCAGTACCTGCTCCTAATACAATATAGTCTAGTTTTCCATCAAGTTGTTCTATGATTTCTTCTGCTGTATGATCATAGTGAGATAATGGATTTGAAGGATTATAATACTGTCCTCCCATAATAAAATCAGGGTTTTCGGTTTCTAATCTCTCTGCAACACCAACATAACTACATGGGTCTGGGAATTTAGGAGGGTCTATACACCTTATAACTTTTGCCCCTAAAGCTTCCATAGTCTGAGATTTTTCTTTAGACATTTTGTCTGGGAGTGTTATAATAGCCTTATACCCTTTAACAGCGCTGCACATTGAAATTCCTATACCTGTATTTCCTGATGTTGGTTCAATTATTGTCCCACCTGGTTTTAATAACCCTAAATTCTCATAATCAGAAATTATACGCTTGGCTACACGGTCTTTTATTGACCCTCCTGGGTTTAAGAATTCGCATTTTGCTAAAATTTCACATGTGATATTTTCTTCTTTTGTTAAAGTATTTATACGAACTATAGGGGTATTTCCTATAGCATCTAAAATAGTTGAACATATTTTTGGAGTTGCTAGATGAGGTTCGAAAGTGTGAGGACTTGGAGACGATGCCCCTAAAGACCATCTGCAGGGGGTGTCTGAAAGCCGCATGTCATAATTTCGACCTGACATTTACAAAAGGTGAAAAAAATACAATATGATTTAATAAGATTGGATAAAAATATGTATTAAAAAATGATTAAAGGCATATTGGTAAGGTAGAGAATTAAGGCAAATTGTATATAGGGTATACAACTTTAGAATATTTTTTTAGTATTGAGGAAGTATAGGAAAGAAGTGAAATTATATATTGTTTGAGATGATTATAATTTTTGATATCTCCTTTGTATATTTACTTGTTTTTCAAATTAACTGATCTTGTTTTCGATGAAAAAACAATTTACGTCTTCGCTTTCATAGATTTTCTTATAATTATTTTTTTTTTTATGATTTCCAACGATTACTAAAAAACTTTCTATTAAAAAAAATTGCTCTACTCTTTTATCTCTGTATTTTAACTACCACTACAAAATCGCACAATTTCTAATCAATTAATTATCCTTGTTTTCCATAAAGTGCAAAATCATATAAACAATTATTTTTTAAATAATAAAGTTAGAATCTAAATATTTTAATAAGTAATAATTTGCATCTTTACACATCTTTTTAGAATAAAAAAACTGGTAAAATAATATCTATATACATATTTCTATAGATAGCTTATATGATAGCATTTTTCTATTATAATATTATGAAAAATCAATAGTTGTTATATATAATACATTTACCTAAATAAATGCTTTAAGAATCTAAACTAGCAAGTATTATTGCTTATGAAATTCATTAGGGTTCAAAAAAAATTTATTAAATTTAGAATACCATGAAGATCAGAAACTCTATACTAAGTTAAAAACTATGAAAAAATCCTCAATAAAATTGCTTTTATTGAGTTTCTGACTTTTATTTGGATTTCTATCTACATGATAACAGAATTTTAAAATTTTAAAACGCAATTTGATAGACAATCGTGATTGTTCACAAAAAATTTAGATTTTTGGTTTAGGTATATTTCATAACCAAACTTTTACTAATATTTATTTTTCCTTAGCTAATCATCAAATCAAATTATTTAAACCATAGACTTTTCTTCATAGAAAACAATTATTATCTTAAATAATAATGCTTTTCTAGTATTTAAAACATCTTAGAATTCAAATTTGCATCTAATTTCATTATCACGTATATTAAGCCCAGCTATAATTTTCAATATTTTATTTATCTAATTAATGCCTTAAAATCTAAAAGCATTTCCAAAAAGTAATGATTAATTTGTAATATTATGATGTTAAATGGCACTGAAGCTGGATATAGCTATGGCCCATTATCAATGAGTAACATGGACTCCTACAAGTTTAAAGACCCTAAAAATTTTGTTGAAGCACTTAGTCAACTTAATCAATTTTGTGAAAATCAACTACCTAAATCTTATGATACAGCATTTGAGCCAGTGTGCTTTGACGTGTCAGACGATGAGAAATATGTAGTTGTTGGAGGCAAACACGGAAATGTTGCAAATATTGACATTGAACTATGCAAAGTTCTCCGTGACGAAGAAATATGCTCTGGAGTCAAAATCCTCAATCTGATATTTGTGTTAAAATCCGAGCAACTAGTGATGACAAACGCTGAATTCGAAATCTTCTTTCTTGAATTCCCATCTTTAAAACTTCTATACAAGTCTCAACTCCCCGATGGTACAAACATAATAAAATCAAGCAATCGAACTAATAGTGCTTATTTTTGCAATTCACAAACATCAATAGGTATTATTCATCTAAGTTATTTTGATGAATATTATACTGAAAATTATGCTGTTAAATATATAAACCTTGATAAAGTTACTGATACTATTGAAATTAGTGATGATGGAGGTCTAATGGCTATAGCAAATGAAAATGGGTCTATTATAATTTTGGAACTATACTCAGAAATTATTATAAAAGAAATTGAATCTGAAGGTTTAAGAATTGTAAAGATAGCATTTAGCGATAATGATGAATGTTTGGCTGTTGCTTTTGAAGATAACACTTTTAAGATTTTTGGGATATCAAAACCTATGAGCTTAAAGTATTTGTCTTGTGGGCATAATGACAGAATAACCGGTTTAGCCTTTGTCCGTAACAACAAATATTTAATATCCTCAAGTCTAGATAAAATAATCAAAATTTGGGACACAAGATTAGAAACTTTACCATACACTTTAAACATGGTAGAAAGTGAAGTTTTAAGTCTTAAAGCTTCACATAATCATTTAACAGTTTATTACATACAAGACACTACTAATTTGATGTCATGGAAAGTTCCGATGCTTTTCCCAAATGCTAGATATCGTGGACATATAAGTAATATAATCAAAGTTATATTCTTATCTGGAACTAATGAATTATTAAGTGTAGGGGAAGATGGTATGATAATTATATGGGATTACAAAACTCATAAACAACAAGAAAGTATTAAAATACCAGGGCCATTGACTGATGCAATCCTCACTTCAGATTCAAAAAATCTTATACTGAGTTCAGCAAATATGAGTTTATATACATGGAATTTGATTATAGGTAGATTGAATATAAGTGAATTATCATTTGTTCCTGTAAGTATAAAATTATCATGCTCAGAAGCTGTGATTGCAATAAGTGATACTTATAGTCGTGTTATTTTAAGCGACTTTGAAGCTTTAGTAAGAAGAAGGTATTTAAAGGGCCATTTAGAAATAGTCACTTGTATGAATTTTTCGTTTGATGACAAATATTTGATAACAGCTTCAAAAGATTGCACGCTTTCTAAATGGGATACTGATAATGGAAATAGAGTTCTTATAATGTCACGTCATGAAACCCCAGTACTTAAAATGGTTATAAGTAAAAATGGGTATTTAGCTTCAGGTTCTGAAGATGGAATGGTCATACTTTGGACATTAGAAGGTGTTATGCTATATATACTAGTCCCAAGTGAACCTGGGCCTAACCTTGGTATCTACCTTTCTGAGGATCATTCATATATGATAGCTATGCAAAAAAATAGAGTGAGCTATTGGCAATTAGAAAATCTATCTTTGTTATTTCAGACTAATACATTATATGAAGGCTATGGCATTGCTGTAAGTCCAGATGAGTCATATATAGCTGTAGCTGAAGGTAATACTATTTATATTGAAGAGAACTCGCTTAATACTACTAGAATTAGAGTTATTGGCAAAAAATATGGGTCAAAACATCGATTTATGCAGTTTATTCTTGATTCTCAAAAAGAGAATATTAAAGTTTCTTATGACATGGAATATAATCATTGGCTTGTTCTTCCTTATATGATTGGCCCTGCACATTTACTAGCTTATTGCAATAGATATGATGACCTTAACAAAGCTCTTTTCAGCCAATACAACAAAGCTTCATTTATAACATCAATAAAAGGAGAAAACCCATTGTCAATATGTGTCGGAATGGAATATAAAAATTGTATCGATATTTGCATTAAGTATATGAAAATTGAAAGTCAAGACAGAATTGGAAAACCAAAAAACCCTCGAGCTTTTGTGCCACTACAAAGTTGTTTGACTAATCTAAATATTATAGATTATCATTATATAACAAAACTTTATGACAATATGATAGTAGAAAATCATGATATGTACTTGCCAAGATTTTGTGTAATTGAAACTAAATTACCTTCATTGCATCTATCTGAACAGTTTTCAATAATCCCTGAGAAAGTTATAGGAAAAGAATTCTTCGCTAATACAGGAAGGCCAATAGTTTTTAGTCAGTCAACATTCCCTATGGATATAGATTTAGGAACATATGGCAGTATAAGTTTTTTAAAAAGCCTACTGAATTGCTCAAACTCAGAGATTTTTAGAAGTGTTATTGTCCAAGAATATCTACAATGTAAATGGACAAAAATAAAACCAGCGCAATATATTCTTGGGTTTATTTATATACTATATTTAGTTCTTTTGTGTTTGCATATAGTGATTTTTATTGAATCAAAGCCATTTCTTATTTTGATGATTTTTGTTCATATTATTCTGGTTTTCTATGAAATCCTCCAAGTGGCTACAGACTTTGGCGATTACTGGTGGAATACTTGGAATATATTAGACCAGTTAAGAAGTATAAGTTTTAGCTTTTATGCTATTATGGCTTGGGCAGGAGATTATAATCATGATATTTTACTTGCAGTGCTGATTTTTTCTTGGACTCGAGGGATTTCATGTTTCCGCATGTTTGATGAAACAAGGTATATGGTCAGACTTATAATACAAGTGATTATTGATATAACAACTTTTTTTTTCATACTCTTTTATGCGACACTAGCTTTTGCATTTGTTTATTACTTGAGAAAACCTTATGATCAGCCTTTTCCTATGTATTTAACTAAAGCTTATAGATTAGACCTTGGAGATTTTGACACTAATATTACAGAACCTTTTGATTGGTTTATTTTTTTTATTGCTTCGATGATCAATCCTTTAATTATGCTCAATCTTTTAATTGCTATTATGTCTGATACTGCTACAGCTATTGATGAGATTGATGATATTTGTGGATTAAGAGAACTTACTGAGATGATAGTTGATTTAGAAAAAGTTATGTTTTGGAAAAAACATCTTACTCATAAACATTACTTGCATAAGTGCGATTTTGTGCAAGTTGGTGAAACAGGATCTGATAAAACTATGGAAAAAATCAAGAATATTAAAAAACAGGTGAATTCAATACATCAAGCAGTGAAAAAAATGCAAATCACCTCTGATAAACTTAATAAAGTTAATATTGAATCAAAAATTAACGATGTCAAGCAATTGCAAACTGATATCGAAAATGACTTTAAGGAAAGCTCTAGTAATAATGAAAATATTATCCAAGATATTAAAAGAAAGTTACGTAATAACTTTCTCAAAAAGCCCCTATCTTAAAATATAAAGCTTATCATATAGAAAAATAATCGTAAAACTAATCTATGTAAATACGAAATCTTACTTCTTGTCTGCTCTAACTCTTGGTGTTGGAGTAGTCCCTGCCCTGAACCCATTTTTAGCTCTTCTTGGGATATTCTTCATATACTTCATTCTTCCAGTCCCAAGTCCTCTTCTTCTTGAAGTTTTATGTGCCCAGTTGAAGTGTCTCATCTTTGCATCTGGAAATCCACAAGAAGCACAGGTTTTTTTTTGCTTGTGAAAAGCTCTTTCGCCACATCTTCTACATAAAGTATGAGTATGGCTGTGTCTCTTACCAAAACTTGGTGTGCCTTTTGTCTAAATATTCTTTACCATTTCTTTTTATTACCATCCATACTATACATAAATATGAGATAAAGCTTTGAAGGGTTTTAGATTTAGAAGATGAGATTGGATTTTTATTGAGAGTAAAAAAGATCAGAGAGTATGAAGGATTTGATGATTAGCATAAAGAGATGAAGAATATAGGAAAATAGATTGATTTTTTTGAGGGTTGATGAGAATTATGAGATGATTTGGATTTATTATTGAGATGTGCTTTTTTTTAAACATGAGATGGTGAGGGTGATTGATGATGAATAGAAAAGATGATTAAGGTTTAGAGAATTTTTGAAGTTACAGTGGATTTTTTAGTTGAAATGAAAGAGTTGTATGAATGCTATAAGAGAAGATATGATAGTTATGTGTATGAAATATTTGTGTGATTATAAAAGAAGTTTGCAATTTGATAGAGAAGCTTACAATTTTACAGAGAATTTTTGATGAAGATTAGGAAAATTTAATTGCATATAATTAAAAGTGAATATTTTATTATATGCTTTAAATTTATGAATTAGCATGCAAGTTTGCATTATTCTGCTTTGCTATATTAAAATCCTGAACCAAAATCAATAACATTTTTTGAGTATTCCTTTAAACAATATACATAAATTTTGATAAGAATTTGTGATATCATTTATTATAAAAATAGTCAATGCTTTTATTCTCAAATGCCCTATACCTGAAAAATATTCCTAAGTTCTTCTTATGATTTTTTTCTAGTTGACAAATACAGTTCTAAATAATTATTATATCTACAATATACATAGATTATATAAAAATAGAGAAAAAGTTCATACATTTAATAATATAAAAGCCATAGTTAGGATTGTTTATGTGAAGCAGATTTTATAGTTAACCGTCCAAAGTATTTTTACAAATTTGATTTCTTAAAAGAATTAATACTAAAAAATCATGCTTAAACTAAATTGATTATTTTGCATTTAATCAGGAAACAGGCTTTCAGGTTCTTCAAAGGTCATTGCAAAAATATCATTGAATTCATTTTGAAACTCATTAAGGTCTAAGTATTTTTCATTGACTATTTCCTGCATGTATAACTCGATGTTTTGGATAAATGCTTGGTGTTCAGGGGATAAAAATCTGTCTTTTTTCCTGGCTTCTTTGATTTCATTTTTTTTCTGATTAAGTTTGTTTTCATTTGAAGCATAATAATCCTGAAACTTTGAAAATGCTACTTCAATAACACTTTGGATATTGCTTATTTCATGTTTTAAGAAGATTTCTATAACATCGAACTGATCAGTAATACTTGAAGCTAGTTCATCATATTTACTCAGTAGCATCATTCTTTTATCAAATATTTTCACATCCTTCGTAGTTGTAATTAAATCAAGCCACTTTATATCAATAGTTAATGGACACCTTGTTAGAGCACATTCTTCACAAACATACTCAAAAGAATTTTCATATAGCGCAAGCCTTTCAGGTGCTTCATAGCAAAAAATACATAATGAATTTGATAGTCCTGTTTTAGAAAGTGTCCATTTAGCATCACTGCGGTTTAAACCTAGAATATTAATTCTACACTTCTCACATAAGAAAATATTCTATGTAAATATTACTAAGCAAATTATGTTGGTTGGACATTTGCAGATTTTGCATAGGCTAGTCTCCATTTGTAATTATTATGTAATACTATAGTAGATATAGTAATTTTTTGAGTAGTTAAAACTATGGTTAAAATAATAGATATATGAAGATATGAATTATTTAGTAGGGATAAATTGAATTTATTTTAATATATTTTATTAGTATTGGTTTCTGCCTAAAGAAAGAGATCGTAGGACAAACAAACCTGATCAGACAAGGTTTAAACCATGACACCTTAACTACCATCTACTTTAAACTTTATGATTAAAATGATGAATTAAATAGGATATAAATTATATAAAAAGTAACAGATTTTTTTACTCCCATTTAATAAATATCAAATCTATGATAGTTTTAGGGCGTTTACTTTCATTTAATAAGCACCAAAAATCATTATTTTAGATCGCCTACACTCATAATAAAATATGGAGGATGATTATGCTATTTTTCGTTGTTTGGAAATTATGTAAACGCTACTTATAAGAACTTGAAGATTGATAATTTTAAATTTAGATGAAATCAATTTAATGAGATGACAAAACAAATTTACTTATGATTATAGGGGTGCAAGCAGAATAAAATACATTCTAAAAAGTTTAGAATTGATGGTTAAATAACATTTCTAGAAAATAAAAATAAATATTAAGCTATTGAGTATGCAGTGACTGATTATCATTGTTTCTAAAACCTTATCAAAAAATATTATTAATTTGTGGATCTACAAGGAATTAATCATTTTTTTTATGAGGCATTGTTATAACTTCTGAAATAAGTTACTCTTAAAACTATAAGGCCAATAATAAATCATATTTAAAACTATAAATATATACAAAAAAATAGCTTTTCAAATCATAAACTCAATATATTCTCACAATAAACAAACTCTTCTTCACACTTAATCTCTAAATCCTAATCTTCAAAAAACCTAAAATTATTCCAAAGCATAAACTAAACACCATGAAAATAAATATAATTATTACAAAATTAACTTAGTTAACTAGGAATTATAAATGCTGCTTGAACTCCTGCATGATCACTGATTTGTGTAAACACTTGCCCAGGTGTATAAAAAGGTTCAACACGAACTTGATTCCAATCAATATCAATCCTCGAATTGCCTCCAACAAGAATATGATCTAAGCCTTCATCCCATTTAGTCTGATCATCTTTAGTCAAAACTCTTTCAATGCCATTTCCATCCTCACCAATACGGCCAAAAGTTGCTGGAGTTTCTCCATATTTTGTCCTCAGAACATCAGTTAATGGTATAGGTTTTGATAGAATTTCAATCATACATCTATAATCATCTAATATAATATCCTATATAAAATATACTGGAAATGGAGGAGGCTTAAGTTCTTCTCTACCATCAACATTAAGGTCTCCAGCTATTATGATATATTCTGTTTCTCTAACTTTTTGTTTGATTAAATTGCTTATTTCATCAAGTTGAGTTCTTCGGATAAGTCGGTAATCTAGGTATTTTTTGCTACTGTTTGTAGGGTGCTTGGATTGCAAATGGGTTGTGAAAATATTTACTATGGAATTTTTTATTTGGATTTTGGCATAGAGGACACCTTTAAATGTTGAACGGTCTGGGTGTAGGGATTCGGTGTATGGGACAAATTCTTGTTCTAAAATAGGGTATTTACTTAAAAGCAACAATCCACAGTCCAAGACACACCCTGAAAGAAGAGGAGGATCTGGACTTTCAGCGATATACTTGAACTTTTGTTGGTAAGCTTTTTCTATTATTCTTTTCCTTCGATTAGAAAGTGCACCAAATACTTCCTGCAAGCAGATAATGTCATCATAAAAACACAGAGCTAAAATATTGTGCTCTAGCATCTTTGTAATCTGATTCATTTGTGCAAATCGGAGGCGGTCTCAAGAACAAGTTAAGAGATAAAAATCTAACTTTTAGTTGCTCTTCATCTTGTCTTGGATCCATTATTTTTACTAATGTATTGCATTAAATCCAATAAAAATTAGCTTTTAAATTTGACTTATATTATAGTTAATTTCCAAAGTACCTAATTTTTTGAAGTAGGCAAATATTAATAATTCATAATACCAGTTTGAATTTTATATTTTAATAAACCACTTAGCTTTTGGATTAAAGGAGAATAAATTAGATAACAAAAAATACAAATTTTATTTGAAATATCTTAATTTTTATGATAAATACTTTTGCTAAATAAGCTTATCTGCATATCTTTTTCCAGAGGGATCTCTGGTTATTTGTGTCTTCGTCTTCTCCAGTCATTTTATTCATAGCTTTCTGATACTTTTCCTTCATTTCTACCAGGTGTTCATAAATAATAACTATTAAATATAAAGAAGTATAAATAATGAGATCTTTCTTCTGCATTAATTTTTGTAAAAAATTCAAGATAAAGCTCTAGTTTTATACGTTGAGTACTCCTAATGCAATGTCCTGAAAATATTAGTCTAGTTTCTGAGATTGAGACTTGGGGATTCGAGATATCAAAACATCTTGGTGAGTCAAGCCTATGATAAAATTTAATACCCAAATATACTATATCTGAAGATTAACCCGTTGATAGGGCTGATAAATTTTATAGTAGAAGTATTGCCAAGCAATGCTATAAACTTTTCCAATTTTCTTTTAGATGATTAAGCTTGGATTTTTAAAGAATGCTCTGGTGATATTTCCTGATCAAATTCTAAAGTTATCATTTGAAATACTCTATCATGCTTTATCAATTAATGCTTGAATACACCTACTTATTTCTTATCATGAACTAATTTTGAATGCTTTTTGATCAATTTGATTTAGTAAGTCATTCTCAGAATTTAAAGGTCATGCATAAGGAAGCCCAAGAAAAACTAGCAGAAGCATCCGTGATAATGTTAAATTAGATTTTATTTAAATATTCAATTAAAGAATCATGCTTTAAAAGAAAGATTAGATTATAAGCAGAATGGACTTTACCTTAGATTATATTGAGATGATGGTAGGAAATTTTTATGAGTTTATTAAATTGTATTTAAAGTATTCTCCATTAAATAATATAAGATGATCATTTCTGAATGTGAGTACTGGAATAATATTTTTATAAAATATAAATAATTTAAAAAGATGTGATAATCATAAAATAGCATCAAGCTAATAGAATTATTCGAAATTATATCGAATCAATCTAAGTACAAGAAAACTAATAGAAATATTAAAAACTAACCAACACTTGATTAGCCATAAACATTAAGTATGATTATATGATAATCATATTATTACGCATTTTAAGTTTCTAGCATTATCTCATTTGCTTAAAAATTAAAAAAATACCTTAAAGCAAATAATAGCTTAATCCCAATAAACTTTTATAATCCTTCCTATGATAATCCTATCACATTTATCAAAAATATTTTCCTAATTCAAACAACTAATCCTATTATATGCTTCTCTCAACTCTTCACTAACTTCTACTCCTTCCATCTTGCACACAATATTCAAAATACTATTAACCGCTGTGAAATCTCCATCATGAACAATCAGTAAGTCATAAACTTCTCTAAAAGCATTAATATCATAAACCTCCACATTATTCAAAAACCCTATTTTTAAACAGCACTCATACTCAACCTCTTGAACCATTTTCACATCCTAAATAACAAATACTGAAGTTAAATCTCCCAATAAAATAATGTTTTTCCTAAACCTTTTTCCAGAAAGTACTTTACTTTTATCAGCTCTAACCTCTGGCATAACAAATTCTTTAGACCTTCCCGCTTCATCAAAATCAATAAAATTCGATACTATCGTCATTCCATTTTCTGGCTGTATTTGCTTAAGTGATGTTTCTACTAAATTCCCTATACCACCTGATAATATAGTTATAGGGATATTTTGATTTTTACATTTTGATAGGAACTCTGGAAGTCCAAAACGAAAGTATAAAGATGAATTATTGACGAAGTGAACTAAGTCAGATTTGTTGAAACCTTCTTCGAGAAGAGCATGATTGCATTTTTCCCACCAGTCTTTCATATGCTTTTCTTTGACTTCAGGAGAAATTGTTTGATCAATTTCGATAGGGTGATAGAAATCGTATAGTTGATGAACATAAGATGATTTCTCAGAAGTGAGGACGCTATTTTGAAGAAGCTGATAAGTGCTGCAAACTCTTGCCTCATTATTTTTGTACTTAGTAAATGTCCAATCAAAGTCAGTAATAATCTCTAAATTTTCTTGACCCTCATGATATAGTTTTCTAAGCTTGTTTTCAAAAACTTGCTTGTCAACTATATGCACTTCTTGATTAGCTGTAGGCTCAGCTATCAAGTTTCTGTCCATTATTATAAGTTTCCCGACATTTTTGAGTACTCATGAACATCTCAGTACTAACTTAATCATCCTTTGAAAATAAAAAATTATAAAACAATACTTTTATAAATACTAAATAGGATTAAATTAATTTACTTTTTAAGTAAGATTTAACATTATGAACTAATATTTTTTTTGAGATTTTGAACAGTCAAAATTAATTGTAATCTTTATTTCCTACTTTAAAAACTAAACATTTTCATAGAATTCTGAACTTGTGATTAGGAGGAAAAGTGGATTTCGTTCGATAGTTCGTTTTTGAATATGCTATCTTTTGTTTTTATGGTATTTTTTAAGCTTTGAGTCGGGAAAATGCAATTATACTAAATTAGTAGCTATATTTTGCTTTCAATAAAATACACTAGAGATTTCTAATATATTAAAAATAGTTATTTCATTATTTTACAACATATATTTGTCTATTATTTCCAGCTATTATTACAAATTATGTTATTGTTTACCTAACTATATGCAATGTAGTATATAAATAAGATAATCAGCATCAAAATTCCTAATCTTTAATAATCCATACAAGAATATCAACACTTGTAATAATTCATTAATTCTCTGGTTCATATTTTCTAACCATGCTTCACTATTCATTTTACATAATTTATTTTTCAAAATTAATGCATCTAAGTTACGATTATTGTGTACGATTTTATAAACCTTCTGCAGTTTTGTCTAGGACATGTATTTTGAGAAATAAGGCAAGCCCTGCATATCACCATATGATTACAGTCATTAATTATAACATTGGCGGCATTACTACAGAAAATACATTTTTTCCCTTGTCTTAGAGCATTTTCGGGCATAGATTCTCTATAATACTTAATTCCTATCCTTGTTGCATATATTACTACACAAACAAATAAAGCTGCTATAGCTAATCTCTTACCCAATTTAATTTTTGATGTGAAATCATGTTTTTCGGTATATATTGTATGAGGTTCTATTTCATATGATGAATTCCCTATCTTCTTTAATACCCCCTCAGCAAAAATACGATTATTTATTTCAAGCTCACCTTTTCTATATCTCTCAAAGCATTTTACTTTAGAAGAAAAAAAAGACTTTATAGTATCAGCCCAAGTCAAATCAATCTTTGTCAGCTTCTGTTCAACCACTGGAGTATGCACAAGAGTCTTTTCCGTAACTTTCACAATTACATTCTTACCACTTCCCAAAAAAAACTTATTCTTCATCTTGACAACCTTAGGCTTACTCGGCAAAATTTCATTCAGTCTTCTATTAAGTTCACTATTCTCCACAATTGAATACACATACTTACTCTTATCTTTAATCTCTTCAGCTAAAGATATAATCCCTTCCAAAATTACACTAGCCCCATTTTCTTTTTCTTGTATATTTTCCACATCAATAATTTTCCTATTAATACTCTTCAGCAATCTATCTAAATGCCATCTAGTAATCCTACTGATAAAACAGTAACTAATCTCAATATTAGTACTAAAATTTGCCTATATCTCATATTATAAACGAAATCTTCCATATTTTTCAATCATATAACCTTATAAGGTTTACTTTTATTTATATTTCATACTATCGATATTCATTAGTATAAACGTTCAAATATTTAAATATAAATGGAGGTACTCGGAGAATCCAAAATGGAAATACGTAACAACAAGTTTCTTAATACTTTTGATGCTGAAAAGCTCAGGAGAAAAAGAGAAGAGGGGTTGATTGAATTGAGGAAACAAAAACGCAATCAACAAGTGTCGAGAAAAAGAGCTTTGCAACAGGAAGGAGGGAAAAAAGTTGAAGAGCCTTTGGTTAAATGCTATGAATTTTTTGAATTTGACCTTGGTTTGGTATCGAAAGAATTGGCTGAGCAATGCCCTGAGTTGGTTAAAATAGAGCTACAGAATGCAGAAAGGCTTCAGATGCTTATTGAGCATATTGATGCTTTGGAGGAACTTTCGGCCCTTTTTCATCCAATTCAAACTTTAAGAAAAATCTTATCATGTGATGGAACTCCCCCACTGCAATTTATCATGAACTCTGGGATAAGCAATAAGCTTATTTCTTTATTAAGCTGTCAATACTTGCCTTTGCAGACTGAGAGCATGTGGTGTGTGCTCAATCTTGCAACAGGACAATCTCATATTGTAAAAATGCTCATGGACCAGGATGTTATTGAGCAATTAAAAGCTGTCTTGACAAGCAACGATCCTGAACTTTTAGAACTCTGTGTCTGGTGTATAGGAAATCTTGCAGGTGACTCAGTAGATACAAGAGATAAATTAACAGAACTCGTTCCCCAGTTAACTGAACTAATAAAAAAAGTTTCAATAGACAAATGGAAAAACATCATCTGGGCCTTGAGCAATCTTTGTCGTGGGAAGCCATTACCAGAAAGAGAAATAACTCAGCAAATCCTATCAATAGTTCCAATAATCCTCAGAGTAAATGATGAAGACTCCTTAGCTGACTGCTGCTGGGCTCTTTCATATATTTCTGATGGGGATAATCAAAGAATACAAGATATAATTGACCTTGGGGTTCTTGAAACCCTTATCCAAATACTTGGACATGATTCAGAAAAAGTCACTATCCCTTGCCTTAGAGCACTTGGGAATATAGTCACAGGAAATGAAGATCAGACTCAAAAAGTCCTCAATCTTGGCTTTGTAGACCGTGTTGCCACTTTTCTTATATCAAAAAAAGTATCTGTAAAGAGAGAAGCTTTGTGGACACTTAGCAATATAACAGCAGGATCAGATGAGCAAATCAATTTAGTTTTATCACATCCATGTGTAAATTCAGTTGTTGAGTGCTTAAAAGACTCTGATTTTGAGATTAAAAAAGAAGCTCTGTGGACGATATCAAATGCTACACATGCGAAATCCCCTAACCTTGTACTTAAGGTAATAGAACTTGGGGCGTTTCCTTTGTTGTGTGATATTCTTGATATGAAAGATTCTAAGATTTTGCTTGTTGTACTTGAGGCTATTAATAATTTGTTACGGGCTGGTAATGCAGCGTTTAGCAGTGATCAGGAGGTTAAGAATAATGAGGTAGCTTTGAAGTTTGATGAAATAGGTGGGCTGAGTAAGATGGAAGAACTTCAAGAACACCCTAATACGAAAATTTATAAGAAGGTTATTGAAATTATGGATGAACATTATGGGCTGATTGAAGTTACTGATGAAAATGAACCACCGCAGCCACAGCTGTTTTCTTTTAACTAATACATCCGTATATACTTTAAAATTGGTTTAGGGAAGAGGGTAGTAAGGACTAAATTTAGATAGAGGCTGGTGGAGGGTGATATGATAAGATTGATGATAATTAAGATGACTTTGGAAATTATACAGAAGAAATTTTAATTTGAAATTTATAATCATAACTGTTTATGGTTTAAGAATTCTATGCGAAATATCTTAATATAGGTTTCAAGATATTCAATAAATAGGCACAGTGTTTATTTTTTTTGCATAATTCTGCACATTTACATCTTATCCATCATAATTATATTATAAATCAAGTCAAAATACTAAATATTAACCCAAACCTGGTGAAATAAATGAAATTTTTACTCTTAGTTATCTTTGTAGCACTAAGTCAGAAAATTGAGTACTCAGGCATGATCTACGGAATGCTTGAATCCTCTCAGTTAGTAGATAAAGTTTCAATATCTCGTTGTCACTTGGAAATGTCTAGAGATTTTACAAGGATTTCTCTTGAAGGGCTTATTGATGACTCTATTATACTTGCCAAACAATGCGGATGGAACTCAGCAGCAAAAACTTTGCTAAAGTTCAGAAACAATCCTAAATCAGTAGAAAAGGCATCAGCAGAATTGTATGGATTTATTCTAGCTTCAATCAACAACAAAGGGCAAGCATTAAAAAATGATGGTGCCACTATAGGGAAAATTATGGAGTACATGATTGCTGAACTGTCACCAACTGTTGTGAAGTTCAAAGCTGATATGGCATCAATAAAATCTTTGAAGCAATCAAAATATCCTATTGCTGTATTCCACGGATTAGGTGATTGTTGCTGTTTCCCTGGGATGATTGAGTTTACAAGGTACCTTGGTAAAGAAGCTAGCACCTATTCAAAATGTGTAGAAATTGGTGATGGTTCAGCTGCATCATGGCTTATGGGCTTCCAAAAACAAGTTAATACTGCTTGCACCAACCTTAAAAAAGTTTCTGAGTTTGAAAACGGCATTAATGTTGTAGGTCTGTCTCAAGGTGGACTTATAGCAAGAGCTGTTTCTGAAATGTGTAACATAACAGTCCATAATGTTATAACTCTTGGTGGCCCACATATGGGTGTTATGAGTATCCCTAACTGTGAATCTGGTTTTTTCTGTGATATTTTCAACGATGCACTAGATCTTGGTGTTTATGATTCTTTTGTTCAAGAGAACTTTGGCCCTCCAGGGTATTATAAAGACCCTCTTGAATATAATGAATATCTAAAGCAAAGCAATTTTCTAGCTGCTGCTAATAATGAAAAATCAATCAATGCTGACTATGCTACTGGATTCAAATCTATTAATCAATTAGTGTTGATTGAGTTTACTGAGGATACTATTGTAGACCCAAAGTCTAGTGAGCAATTTGGATATTTCAAGATCGGGTCTAAGAAAGATTTATTATTGTATAATCAGACTGAAGATTATATTAATGATTGGCTTGGGCTTAAAACTTTGGATGAACAAGGGAAGATTGTCTTTGAATATATTGTAGGAAATCACTTGCAGTTTAACAATAGCGAAATACAGAGGACAGTTATACCTTACTTAATTTAGATAACTTAGACTAAAATACTTAGGTTTATATGTAAAAAATTGATAAATTTTTATGATTTTGAAGTATATTTATTATGAGCGTAAATGTTTCAAGAATATCTCCTATTCCTTATTCAGACCCTGATCGCTTCCCTTGTCCTCAATGCAATAAGATGTTATTACCAGAAGAGTTTAATAACCATCTGAAAACCTGTGAAATTTTTCCTGAAGATGATTCCCTAACTGATCGTCTTCCATCTTACACAGTTATGTCTTATCACGATGATGCAAGGATTATATGCAAGTCATGTGGCCGTAAATTCATGCCTGAACGAATTGTCAAACATCAACTGGTCTGTGAAAACTTAATGAAAAAAAGGCCAGCATTTGACATCACTAAAAAAATTTTCCCAGGGATTGACTCAGAAATATCCCAAGGCCTTAAGTCTAAAAAGAAAATAAAATTCTCTAAAGAATTCGAAGATAAACTATGGCTAAAGCAACACAAAGATTTCATCAATAATATGCGATTTGCTAGAAAGCTTTTAGAAGTAGAAGAGAAAGGAATAAGCACAGTAGGCTTAAAACCCCCTACAAACTTAGCTGAAGAACTTATAGAATGTGGTAATTGTCATCGAAAATTCGCCCCAATCCCAGCCGAAAGACACATCCCAAAATGTAAAGATATAGTTCATAAACCAAAGCCTCCTCCTCTATACCGTGAGCCAAGTACTAAGCTCCCTAAGATAAAAAAATCTAAAATCAAAGACCTTTTGTTTCAAAAACCTTCCCCACAAGATAGTGAAAGCTGCTCTATCACCCCTAATTTTTCTAAGATTATAAGTGAAACTAAATCTCCTTCACCAAATAGCACACTTAATCAAATCACATCGTCAAATGAAAGGTTTAATGAAGGGAGGAGAAGTTTAAAAGATAATAAAATGTATTCAAAATGTCCACATTGTAGGAAGCTTTTTTTGCATATTAATATCAAACAGCATATTATAAACTGCAGATATATTAGTCATCATGGGATTTTCCATCCACAAGAAAGATTTTCGAAAGCTGGGAAATGTACTAATTGTGAGTATTCTTTAATACCTAAAGCTAAGTTTTGCATGATGTGTGGCATGAAAGTGCTTGATTCCTTGCTCAATTAATACTGTGAAAGTTAGGATCAATGGAATAATAAGTGATAATTTTATATATAGTTTGTGTAATGGTTTTTAAGATAAAAATAAGTGTTTTTGTGATTATGTTAAGGGTAGCTAATTTAATTTTGTTTAAGAAGATAAATAACGTTAATGATAGCTTTAGCATTATCAATCATAAATATTATTTTCTTACCCTAATTTTTTCATAGAAAATCTTTTCCTCTATCCATAATCCAACGATCCTCAAAGAAACTTTCTGGAACAACTTGCTTGAATGACTTCTGAAGAGCACTCACAGACGGTTTTACTAGTCTGTTTGAAGGTGAAAACAAAATTCCTTTAGAAAAGTCAACAGATCTATTAACCTTCTGCGGTCTTTTCCTTCTTCTTGGCTCACTGATAAATGATGCATTATTTTTCGATCTTTTTTCTTCATATTGATTTAAAAAATTCTTATCCTCNTTCGATCTTTTTTCTTCATATTGATTTAAAAAATTCTTATCCTCCCACCATGGCTTGATTTTCTTTATACTTCCTTCAGTTATCAAAGGATTTTTTTTCGGCGCCACTATTTTTCGATTAAAAATTTCCTTATCTTCAAATTTATTGTGAATATCTTCAGGGTTTTCTAAACTAAACAATTGCTCACGANCCCACCATGGCTTGATTTTCTTTATACTTCCTTCAGTTATCAAAGGATTTTTTTTCGGCGCCACGATTTTTCGATTAAAAATTTCCTTATCTTCAAATTTATTGTGAATATCTTCAGGGTTTTCTAAACTAAACAATTGCTCACGAACAGATTCAAGTTCTTCAGTCCTAATAATAGGAGTTCTAGGATCAAGAACAGGTATAAAGCATGTAGCTATTAACAAAGTATTGAAAGTTCGCCCACAAAGCCAATCTTCATCGCTTTCATCTGGAATTTTTAATAAAGGATTTTCATTAAACAAAGTCATCAATGTTTCTAAAAATATTCTACATCCTGAGTCTTTGCTTATTTCACTTAATGCTTTTCTTATTATCCCAACAGCCTCAAGCTTGTTTTTTTCAACGACAAGTTTTACACTTGCTAATGATCCGGCGATGAGTCCATAAAGACTATCGAGAATACTGTCTGATAATTTTGTTAAAGTTTTTCTCTCTATGAATTTGTTAAGGATTTCTGTGGCTGATTGAAGGTAGGATACACATTCAGAGGATCGACCAACTCTCCAAAGGCTGATGAATGATAAAAAATGTGTGCATAACTCAATTTCAGGAGAGAGCTTGAATTTAGCTTCTCTTATTTTGATTACAAAGTTCTGGGCTTGGTAAACAAGCTTTAGTGATTCTTTATAATGCTTGACCTTGTGGAACAAAAATATCAGATTGTTATATGTAACTAAACTACCTTCCCAAAGTTTATTCTGTATTGTCCCATATCTGTGAAGTTTTAAGTCTGCATCTGCAGAGTACTTTAAAAATACCAAAGCCATATCATGAAGATCGTATTGAAGAAAGATAATAGCAAGAGAATTTGATAGCTGGATAAGATTTTTATAGTTTTTTCCAATGTCTGCACTTTTAAAGCCTAAAAGATCAGGGAGACGTTCAATTTTTGTTTTTAAGGATTCTATGAATGAAAGTGCTTCGGAAATTGAAAAATATAGCTTTTTGCTCATTTTTACATAGCCATATTAAAATAGTTTAACATAATATACAGTTATTTTATTACTTTATAAAGTAATACAAATTATGAGTTATATAATGCTAATTAATTAGTCAATGCATTATTTTATTGCTTAAAATTATAAACTTTGCTACTTGAAAATAATAAATATTACTAATTATAGTATTTTTATTCATTCCACTAAATGCATTTGGATTATTTTTGCCCATCAAATATTTTAGAATAATATTCCCTGTATCTGAATCCTTTTAAAAATTATATATTGCTACAGTAACTCCTTTATTTTTGGTGAAATCGACAGCTTTTCGTTTTTGAAACACTTGATAATTTTTTGAGCATAGATAGGCTTTAAAAATTTTACAAGCTTTGTTATCACTAGACAATTTTTTCTATTTGAAGTTTCCAGAACATCTACTACATAAAATTGAGATAGAAATATTTATAATTTTAAAATATACTAATATGATTGAAAGTAGATGATCCAGTAACCTTTGCCTTTTTCAGGGGAACTTTTGCAGTTTCATGCTTCTTGACCCTACCATCTATTACTACTTTTTCACTAATTTTTTTTTGGGTCCTCTAGACTCATTTCTAATCTGCTAAAAGTTTTAGTGGATGATAGAACCACTCTTTTTAACTAAGATCTTGCCCGTGATCAGAAGGCTTAGATGGGTGATCAGGCCTAAGATTGTGTGCTAGGAAGCCTTTTAAACCGACGACCAGAGAGAACTTCTAAAGGTTTTTTCGGCCTCCACTTATAAAATGGTTTACTGAACGAATTGACCGAAATGGGATCAGTAAATGATGATACAAGCATTATTCGGTTGGGACATATTAATTAGCAAAATGGAATGACCCAATGTCTTTTTTATAGTCTCTTCTTGGTGAATGATGATTTTTTTATAATTATAACTTATTTAAAATATATAAGTAAGCTAAATATTATAGTAAAAATGTTTTGGCATATAGAATAATTATAAAACTGATTGATAAATCAGTGAGACCAGCGAAACTATATTAGTTAAAATTTTATCATAATCATTTTTGTAAATATATTAAACCTTATTTTATTATCTTAAATCTTATTTTATTACTAATTTTTCCTAAGCAACTGAACCAATGTATTAAAAGGATTAATCATCTCAAATGCCAATCTTTTATCATTTTTAAAGCAATTAATGCACATAAAAATATTGCACTGCAAGCAAGCAAAAACTAAACAATTTCTAGGCAGTTTTATATTACAAAATTTGCAATTCAATGCACAAAATGTATTGCTTGAATTCCTAAGATATCCAATCTCAAGGGCATGCCTATTTGAATCATATCGTTTAAATCCTCTTCTGTTCATATCTTCAATATAATCAGCACACTCATAGCATAAATCAAAATCACAAGCCCAACAATAAAATGAGTGATTTTTAAAATTTCTTGCACAAGAATTACAAGTAAAATTTCTTAATGAAGACCATCTTAACAAGTGCTTATTTTGGCATGATAAAACTGGGTCTTGTGGTATCTCAAAATTATGAAAATTATTACAATTATAGCATATATGATAATTGCAGATGTTACATGAATATCCAAGTTTTGTTATGTTTATAGAGCAATTTTTGCATATTGATTGGCCATTATGCATTTCTTGTTTTAATGTATGATTGAAAATGCATTTGTCTTTAAGTTCAATTGGAGATACATTGAATATGCCTGCGCATTTTTTGCAAATGTTAAACCTACATTGGCTACAGTGCCAGGAAGGAGTGATGAAAGTATCCGTACACCAGTTGCAAACCCAACCTTTATGATTAGGGTATTTAGCAGTAACTGTGCAATTCCATGACAATTCGTGATTATTATCGCACATAAGTTTAGGACTCTTTATGCCTTTCTTGTTCCCACACTCTTCACAAACATCTACCGCACATTCTGAGCAATGCCAACAAGGCCTAGCAAATTCTTTCCCACAAAAAGAGCATTGTATTTTTCTAACACCTCTACTTATAAAATATTCCAAAAGCACTGTATATGACCAAACAAGTCTATGATTTCCCTTACAAAACAAATCTGGCTCTGCCTTTCCTTCAATTTTTACCTTTTCAAGCTCTTTCACTATTTCAAAATCTTCTAAACTATCATTTTTTACAATAGCATAACTTTTAGGTCTTTCAATAGGTATAATAGCTGGTTCAGGTATAATCATTGATTTCTGTTCAGGTTTAGGCTCAAGTTTTTTAGGTGTAACATACTTTTCATAGTTATTCTCATAAGTCACCCAAGGTATTTCGAATAATTCAGTGTTAAAACTCACTAAAAATAATTTCCAAGTAGACAATTCATTTATGGTATCTTGAGAATCTTGTGCTAAAATCCTTTTGATGTTCCATTCTTTAGTACTTTTTGGAGAGGTTATTAGAGTAATCAATAAGGATTTAAGGTTTTGACGAAGGATAAAGAAATCTTCAAGGACTATATTAGCATGCTCTTGGATTTTCAGTATTGATTTTTTAATTTCTGTAAGTATTGAGCTTTCTGTTTTATCTAAAATATTGAGGTTTTTTTTTATAAAAGCTATTAGAGCTGCCCTTGATGATTCGTTTATATTAATACCGATGGATTCAAGTTTGTGAGGTAAATTTAAATCTTGTAGATGACTTGAAATACAGTCCGAGCAAAGATATTGAATATCGTTTTTGCATCGGCACTCAAATATTGCTTCTTTTGAGCAGACACATTGCTTTTGTATAGCATCAAAATTATCCATTTTATAAAATTTATAGTACCTAGAAAATTGCAAAAAATTCTATATAAAGTCAAAATATTTAGAAATTTGGAGCTTGATTTTGAATTTCTTAAATGATTTATTATTCATTTAAAATTGGAGTTTGATTATAAATTTAATTCGTAAGCACATATTTGAGTAAATATGAAGATTAATTATTCTTAAATACTTAAGAATTAAATATAAAATCAAACTCCAGCACAATCTATAAATTCAAAGATATTGCAATTATGATTGCCTACTTATCTTAAGCAAAAAGACCTAAAGTCTAGCAGCAGGCACAAACCCTTTCTTAGTTCTGTAAAATTTTCAATATAAATTTTAGCAACCATTTTACTTCCTTAACTTTTTCATACGCACTTTTTCTTGCAAACCATCTATTAAAAAATATGAATTTCTAAACTTTAAACTAGTAAGCATTTTATAATCTTAAATATATTAGCATTAATACTATTAAGCTTCGTTTATATACTATTTTATATATTTAATAGAGTTCTTTATACTTATAAGCATAAATATTTTACAATAAATTTGCGTGTGCATATTTTGATTCTTTCAACATTCTGTTTGGATTCATAGCATTTTAATCGCATTCAAATCAATGAATTTTTAACTTTTATAAAATATCCACATTTATAATCTCCAAGCAAAAAAAATATCAATTTCTCTAAAACCTAGCCTGTACAAAATTCACTTATTATTTTCAGCTGAAATTCATATTTTTTTACTTATCACTATAATAATGCAATCTAAAAACCATATTTATATATAAACTATTTATATTATGTCTAGTAGACAATCATTTTCTTTATATGCCTGTTTAAAGCTCTAAGCGATTTATAATAAAACGGATCTTCTGAGCATTCTTCTTTAACTTTTTCTACTTCATGTTCCATTTTCTTATATCCATAGTTCATGTATCGCCCTAGATTTGGTAATTGTCTGTTTAGGCGTTTATTTTCTTCTTTAATTCCCTGACAACATTCTATAAATAAATCAATATTTGAATGTTTTTCAGGCAAATGAAGTAATCTAGATTCAATTGGAGTTAAAGATCTACCAATGCGCCTATTATTTGCTATAATAAGGTGCTTTGGAGTTTGTGCTATAAAAAATTGGTTATTTGCCACTGTCGGGCTTATTGAATGTGCTATTTTCTCTTCGTAGGTTGATATTATGTGTAAACCATGACGAAGTTTTTTACGTTTTTGGATAAATTCTTCTTGAATCTCGACCATGTCATGAAGGGCAATATCGAGATTCTGATGAAATCCTGTGTTCAAACATTTGCTCGCACATCTCGGAGCAAAATTTTTAAGGCACTTTGCCACGTTTTCTTTTACGTGGCTGAAATGATAAGGTTTTAGCTTCTCCTGATTCCGAATCATCATATTGGATATTTATTTTTCCCTACCATAAGAATTTAAGAAATGATCAGATAAGCGAATTTTGTATATAAAACTAGGTCTAAATAGGATTATTAATTATACTAAAATAAATACGATGAATGCCTTTTATCTATGCACAAAGATAGTTTTGAGACTAAAAATTTTATAAAAGTCAAAGATGATTTTTTGATTGCTGAAAATGCAAAGGGTTTCTTTGAATTTTTTTTCTGATTCAGTGTAAATGTTTAAACAATGCTGTTCTGATCTTCGAAAAATTATTGATAATATACATTTTGTTAAATGGGCAGCTATTCAATCAAAACAATAACAAGTGAACGATTTATAAAAAAAATCGAGGCCACTTGCTGATTCAGTATCAGACAAGTGAGCAATGCTATCGTGTTTTACTTATAATTTTTCAGTCTTAATTATCAGCATAATAAGTATCAAAACTTGCCTGCTTGAATTAAGCCTTTTATACTATTAAAGTAGAGAAATAAAAAGTTCAATCTTTTCTTAGTATACCAATTAATATTACCATAATTTCAGCTGATTCGACAAAGTCTATTAGCGATTTGCAGTATTATTAATAGTGAAGAAGCNTTTTACATAAAAATTACCATAATTTCAGCTGATTCGACAAAGTCTATTAGCGATTTGCAGTATTATTAATAGTGAAGAAGCTAAGTAAATTTCTTGTTCTTTATCCAAAACAAAGGTCTCATGCAAATTTTCAGTATAACTCTCATCATGCCCTTTAATCTCAACTTTCGAAAATGCTATATAAACCAACCTTATTCAATCCATATAGATGAGCAACTTGTAATAATTTCTTACTAGAAAAAGAATACGCTATATGCTTAAGCCGCTTATAATTCAAAACTTAAACTATAATAAAATACCGCAATTTTCTATAAAATTAAATCAAGATCTTTAAAATAATACTATTCAAGACATTTAAATATTCATTAAATTAACTTATCATATGCACTTCTAAATTTCCACTTAATAAGCAAAAGCTTATTTATGTACCACATGATTTTTCCCATCATCCTTAGTCTTTTTATTTTCCCCCTGATACTTATCAACAATTCTTCTTAAACAATTCATATGTTTTCTATCAGTCAAAGCTTTAACCATCCCTGCCTTATATAAAATTTCATTACAAGAGTCTTGGAATTTATCCAATTCTTCAGCTTTTTTAATAATATTGTTTAATTTCGTAGGAGTTTTCACAGTTACTGATATTTTACTAGGTGTTACATTAGCTGATCGTGTAGGTGTAGGACTTTTACTAACCCTTGTGACAATATTTTCAAGGCAATAGTTTTTCTGAGCTCCTGTTTCCATGCTGACTTTAGCTCTTTTTTCAGCATTTATATCCATAATATAAGGTAGATCAGGGTTCAAAGCTGATTTTTTCACTTTGTATTGTAACATATGGCTTTGGTACAGCATTTTATTATAAGTTTTCCAGTATCCTCTTTGTTTTAAATAGCTCAATTTATCTTTAAAAGTCCAGAAATCAGACACTCCGATTGTTGTACTTTTTTTTACTTTGAAATTTTCTGTAAGAAGTAAAGGATGATTTTGAGTGTTTGTTGTGAAACCTAGTTCATCTAGTATGTGGACTCGCTTTTTATAGCGAGAACGAGGACTTAGACGAGTAGATGAATTAGAAGAATCAGAAGAACTATTTTTATAGATATTTCTTGTCATGTAAACGGCATCTTCAGCTTCAAAGTTGGTAATTAGGGCTTGGCGTTTTTGCATGCGAGGGTCTGGCTTTGAAATTCTAGTTTTTTGTTTCCTCAGGGTTTTGCTTCGGTTCATTTGTAATAAGATTATTATAATAGATTTTGTTTAAGTTTATAGAAATTGTGATATTTTGAAACAATGACTTTTGTTAATATTGAAAATGCTTTATTGAATAAAAATTACATATTTTTGTTGAATTATGCTATAGGTAAAAATTTAAGTAAAGACTAGTAAAAGTATTGTGCGAAAGTTAGAAATAAATACAATAATAGTAAATTAATATTGAAATAGACCCAAAATTATGATAATCTACCAAATTACTTATAAATTAGCATCTGTTCTTTCTCTAAGATACGTTGGGAACCTAGGCTTTCCATCTTTGCTGAGTTCTTGAAACTTATATGTGATGGTACTTCCAATCTTCGGTGGTCTAGCTCTTTCCTGGTCATTCAACCCACTTCCAACCTTAAACTCAACCCCATCCTTGTTTCTAACTTTTAAAGCTCCAACCACTCCAGTATTCTTCCCTTTACCTTTCTCATAACCAATAACCACAGCTTCACCATCACAAAAAGTCTTAACTTTTAGCAAAGTATCAGATCTTCTATTCTCATATAGGCTCTTTGGTTTTCTTAGCATCAACCCTTCACCTCCAAGTTCTTCAACTCTATCAAGTTCATCTAATAAATGTTCTTCTCCTTTACAAATTTTTTGTTCAACCAATTCAATATACGGATTGTTACAACTAGGTATAAGATTCTTCAAAAATTCTATTCGTTCTTCAAATGGCATATTTAATGATGGACTATCAAAGATCATATATGTCATTCTATGCCAACGGGTCATATCATGTTTTTCATTATCATGAGATTTTGCAATACTTACACATTCTTGGAACATCTTTCTTCCTAACCAAAGTTCCCCATCAAGACTGACAGAATCTGGTAAACCATCTGTAAAGAAACTTGGGGCAGAGTATTTATTGTTTAGGCGTGACATAAAAGATTTACCATTCCAATAGCATCGGACTCCGTCTAATTTTTCGCTTAGCCACCAGCCTGTTGGATCTTTGTCTTCTCTGTTTTTAGCTAGGAGGACTTGGATTGTTCGAGGCAGTTTAACTTTAGTTTTTGGTGCTTGTGTGCGGAATCTTTTTTTTGGTAAGTCTTCAACTTCGATTATTTCTTCTGTTACTGATTCATCAGAATCGTCTTGTTGTGCCTTGCGCTTTGTATTTCTTTGTGAAGAACGGAAGTTTTGGTCGTTAGAATCCATTTATAATGTATGAAGTTTTGTGTTAATTAAATATGAAGTGTATCAGAAATGATTAGAATTAGTTGAAAATCTCATGAAAATATGAGAAAATTTGTGGAGGCTTAGAATAAGCACAGAATAAAAGGTAAATACTCGTTTTAATTAAAAATATTGGAAAATAATATATATCATTAAGCCGAAAAAAATCGAAATCATTATAAAACTAATTGATAAATAAAGCCTTCAACCAGAAAACTCCCTGCAGAAGATTATTCATATGGAAAAAAACTTAAAGCAGATAAAGAAGGAGTTGAGCATTAATTTCATCTTGGGCAGTTTTAATCAAGCAAAGTTCCTCTGCCGGATAAGGAATTTAAAAAACTCAATATTCTTAGCATTAATGAAGGAGCTTGTACCCCTGTAACACAAAGCAAATTTAGGACAGCAGTAAATACTCGTATCAAATAAGCATTCCAAAGAGGCAAAATGTGCATACCTTAATATAGCCAATAGATCAAGTGCACTAATCAAAGATGTGATGGATAATTTCTATGGTGAGTTTGCAGCAGGAAACCTAGGCAATAACTTTATGCTTGCAAAAATATCCCAACCGCTCGAAGCACCTGTAGCTTCAACAAACGCAACGAATCTATACGTAAAACCATAAAAACATTTAAAAGTTATTTCAAACCCGCATGAAGCACCCGTAGCTTCAACAAACACAACGAGTCTATACGTAAATCCATGGAAAACACTAAAAAAGGTTATTTCAAACTAAACAAGTACAATATTATCCAAGCTAAGATAGAGACAAGAAGAAAATAGATATTTTAATAGCCTAGAATCCTATAAACTAGCCAATACGATATGTATTTCTTTGAACTAAAGCATGAGATCTAAGTGAAAGTATCTTCGAACTATTAGCTTCAATTTGTTGATTGCCAGTCTAAATATCCCTTACTTCAGGAAATGCTTTACTTGGTAAGAAAACTATGAGCACTCGCCAAACAAGAGAAGTTAAGCCAAAAGCTATACAGACAAGCCATTGATAGATGTCAAGGCCATATTTGCTCACACTGAATGCAAAGCTAGTAAACTCAATTACAATTGCTTGAATTAAAAATGTGATTATCCAGATAAGGATGAAAAGCCAGTTACGTTGAATCCCTTCAAAAATGTTAACTTCATCTCGAAGCTTTCTTGAGTTGATTTCGTTAAAAAGCTGGAGAATTACAAAGATATTGAAGATATATGTGAAATGACGGCTTGGCCCATATTTTGGTTCATACCAGTAGTCATAGTAATCTTTGTTACCTTTGTAGTCGTAAAGTCTACCGCTTCTTACATAGTCACCATTTTTAAGGACAGTATCTGATCTAGAGAATTCGGGTAAAAAATTTTCACCTGTGAACATCATAGAAAACATTAATCCGATTTGAAGTATAGCTTGTCCCAATATATGTTTCCACATGATTTTTGTGATAATAAACTCGCTTTTCTTGTAAGGTTTTCTTTCTAAATGCTTATCAGTAGGTGGGTCTGTAGCCAAAGCCAATGAAGCCATAGAGTCCATAATCATATTAACCCACAACAACTGCACAGAAGTTAAAGGACTTTGCTGTATAGTCAAGGCTCCTGTCATAGCAGAAATAACAGCAACAACATTGACTGTAAGCTGAAACTGCAAAAAACATCTGATATTATCATAAA
This sequence comes from Stentor coeruleus, assembly GCA_001970955.1. Taxonomy (NCBI): domain Eukaryota; phylum Ciliophora; class Heterotrichea; order Heterotrichida; family Stentoridae; genus Stentor; species Stentor coeruleus. Next base: position 5,914 of record MPUH01000153.1, on the reverse strand, counting down.
CATTTCTCCCCCATACAACAGCTCTGACAATAGACCCAAAATTATCATCCAATAAAATAATCCCCGCAGCTTCTTTAGCCATATCAGTCCCAGCAATTCCCATGGCAAAGCCAATATCTGCTTTTCTTAAAGCTGGAGCATCATTAGTTCCATCGCCTGTTACAGCAACAACATGCCCCATATCTCTAAGCCCAGTAACTAAAGTATACTTGTCATCAGGAGCTGACCTAGCTAAGACAGCAAGGTTTTTGATGAAGCTTTTAAAAACATCAAAGTTTGCCACAACATCTTTTCTAATATTTCCACCTTTTTTTTTCTTTTCAGCTTTGTTCCTTGGACATGGACATATCTTTGTCCGGCATTGGCTGCAAACAGTACCACCTGTGAGCTCTGAAAATTCTTTACCTTCCATTACAGTACTTTCTTCAGTACGGATTATAAAGCATTCTTTGGCTATTGCTTGAGCTGTAGCTTTATTATCCCCAGTCACCATACGGACTGTGATTCCTGCTTTTTGGCACTTTTTCACAGCTTCAGGGACTTCGTTACGTATTGGGTCACGGATCCCAGCAAGGCCAAGTAGTGTGAATCCAGAGTTTTCAATATTCGGGAAACCATTTTCGTCTTGTTCTTCATAGTCCACTTCGGTTTTCAAATCTTTGTAAGCTATTGCTAGTACTCTTAACGCTTTACAAGTCATATTGCCTATGACAGTATTCAATGTATTTAATAAATCTGAGTTCATAGACTTGAGTTGGCCTTCAGAGTCCATAAAGTTAATACATGATTTTATGACAATTTCAACAGCTCCTTTCAAATGGACCCTTTTTCTCCCGTCTTCCAACGCAACAACTGTACTTGACCTTTTTCTCTTGGACGAAAAAGGGAATATTTTATAAAACCTTTCAAAATAGTTCCCTCTCATTTCTAAATAGTCAGAATGTCCTAGTTCCATCATAAACAACAGCAAGGCAATTTCTGACTTGCTTCCTTGTTGACCTTTGACTGGGTCAATAAAAGCACTAGTATTTGTAAATATCGACTCTTTTAGCAAATACAAATGTGATGGGTTTGATATTCTGTGCACTGTATTATCTTTGTTTGCGATGGTATAGGTTGACCCTGCCCAAAATTCATTGACTGTCATTTTGTTTTGTGTTAAAGTGCCGGTTTTATCTGAACAGATCATATCTGCCCCACCCATTGTCTCACAAGCCTGCATTTTTCGGACAAGATTGTTTTCTTTTTGCATTTTTTTAACTGAATAAGCTAAAGAGATTGTCACGGCAAGAGGTAAACCTTCTGGAATCGCGACAACAAGGACAGTAATTCCAGTTATAAAGTACTTTACTATTAGTGTGGGGTCTTCTTTTTGGTTCCAACTTTCGTCTTTGAATTTTATCCCGAATCTTATGAAAAGAGCTAGCATTGTTATTGCTGAACATATCACTCCACCTTTAGCTATAGTCTCAGTGAGTTTATTAAGCTTTTTCATTAACGGGGTTTCTTCTTCCTCCTGCTCAGCTAGCTCTCTAATTCTACCTTCAGCTGAGTTTCTCCCTACAGCTATAACAACCATAATCCCCACTCCTTCTGCTAGATTTGTCCCAGAAAGCACAATTGGGCTAGGGATATCGTGGTGTTTAGCTTCTTTTACATCATAATCAGGGTTACTTTTATAATACTCATCCCTAAACGCCTCAGCTTCCTTATAGGACAATTTTTTTATATTCTCATTTTCTCCAGTCAAGGCCGCCTCAACTATTTCTATAGAGGAAGCTTCTATCAAAATCCCATCTGCTGGAATAATAATCCCATTTTCCAACTTGACTATATCGCCGACTAATAGGGTTTTTGGGTGGACAGCTTTCCACAATCCATCGCGTAGGATATTTACTGATTTTATTCCTCGGTTTTGTTTTTTAAGTTCGTAAAATTTGTTTTGTTTTTGAAAATCGTTTACTGCCGAGACGTTTACTACAACGAAAACTGCAAAGATTATTGCGAAACCTTCAATCCACCCTATTTCAGGATGCTCATCTAGAACAGCCCCTATGACTAAACTGACGATTCCCGAGACTATTAAAATCCTGAGGGTGTTGTCTTTGAGTGCATTCCAACACAGTTGGAAATAAGTAAGTTTTATATCTTTTTGAGGTTTATTAATGCCAAAGATTGCGATTCTGTCTGATTGATCATCAGAAGTTAGCAGACCAGTTTGTCTGTTCGATTTAAGTTTTTCTACTATAGTATTGACTCCTCCATGCTGGGCAATTATATCCAGCTCTTCGGCTAATCTTCTTTTCCTGTATGCTTCAACAATATCAGAAGCTGAGTTCACAGAAAAATGAAAATTGCTTATTAGAGGCATATCTGGGTCACATAAAGAAACCGGCTCTACCTTCATATTATTTTATTAGGAAACTTTATTTGAAAATTAAGAGGATTCAAAATACATAAGCATAAATTGTATTATAGATATATCTAAAATACATAAGCATAAATTGTATTATAGATATATCTCTACAAAGCTATAGCTGCATATTTTATTATGGGACATATGAAAAATGCCTTCATTGATGCTTTTATATTAATTTATCTAACAAAGATTATAATCTTAAGAATTAAAAAATATTTATTGGCCTTTAAATTCAAAAACCAATTATAGACATTATTCAACCTGAAATTTGTCTGATTATATGCCAAATTCAGATTATAAATATAATCTATAGCTGATTTTCAATTTTTAATTATCTACTTTAACGCATATTTCACCACTGAAATAATATAAAATATCTAATCAGTCAAGCCATTAGCATAAAATTGCATATAATTTAATAATAGCTGATGCTAATACAATAAAGCATGATGAACTTTTAAACTTGAATTTAATTTCATTATATATTATCAAATTATAAATAAGTACCTATGCTAGAAAAACCTTAATTAAAATTAATCAGATTCTGATGCTAAAATAATTTTTGCATCATTAAATCCTAGCAATCCCTGTAAGCATATATAATAAATAATTATGAGCCAGAAAACTGTAGCAAAAAATCATATAACAGAGCAAAGATTTAAATGCTACAGCAAGGCTAGATCATTTATAAATCATTTGAATAATGTTTATGATTCCAAGCACGATCCACTTATTTATGATCAATCACTAATCAATCATAAGCTTTTCAAAGACCAAACTCCTAAAAATAGCAATCATAAGCTCTCTGAAATGCCTACTGCCGTAGTTGCAGCGAATTTACAAGATAAAATCAAATTAGTTAACATATTCCATACACTAAGCCAAAGGAAAATGAAAAAAAAAACCTCTAAACCTAAGTCTACAACGCCAATTACCCGAAAACAAGGAAAAGGATACTTCAAACCCAATAAATATAATAAAATCATAATAAGCCTCTCAAACATCAGCGATATAACCACAACTCGTGGAAGCAACACAGCATTTCTAACATCAGCTTTAAATCACCCTAAAGAATATTCAGGCTATCTCAAAAATAATACAACTCAGACTAAAAGTTATAAGAAAAACTTCCCAACTATTAAAGACTCTTTTAAGAACCGAGGAGAATTCAGTATTAATTTCTCTTGTTCTGAACAAAATATTGATTTTTCATCAAATTCATTTATAAACAGTAGTGGCTCAATTACTCCTTTTGCAGATATCTATAATAATAGACTCCCTTATATTAAGAAAATTAGAGGAAACACTGAAAGTCCTTTGTGTAAAAAAGAAAAAAAAGAGCTGAGTCAGAATATTAAATTAAGTTCATTTAAACAGGATGCTGAAGTTAATACAAATTAAAATTGCTATAACTGATAAAAAATAAATAATTTGGCATAAATCTTTAATTTAAGATTATTCTTGTCTGTTTTAAAAAATGAGATAGGTTAAATATGATATAAACTTTAATAGCTTATAAAACACTTTTCTTGCAATGGTAACTTTTATTTAAAATCTAATTCCAAAACTATCATAGTATTACAAAAATATTACCTTAATTTCCAAATAATTTTATCTAATTTAATAATTTAAGACCTCACTTTTAATATAAATTTCCTCCCATCCATAACTATTCTTAATAAAATCTCTTCATCCTTCAGCCTCTATAAAAACTTTTCATAATAAAATCATATAAATGAACTCTCAAGAAGTAGAGTCTTATTACTCAGAGTCTCATGGGAGCTCTTTCGACAATGAAAGTTTTCAAGAAGTCAAAGGGAAAAAATGCTATATCTGTGGAAAAAGTTCGCTTTTCCAATTAAAAAAAATTTGCAAATTTTGCAATCGAGTAATTTGCTCTGAACATTCACAAAAGCACCGGAAAATGCCAGGCTATGAAATTCCTCAGCGCATTTGCACAGCTTGTGAAGAGAAAATTGTCATAAAAGAAATCAAAGAAGAGATCGACAAAGAAATTGAAAGACTTGGGAAAGAAATCATGCAAGGTAAGTTGCTTAAAGAAAGTTTAAAGTTAGAAACTGCGTCCAAAGATCAGAGCATTGAAGAATTACTTATAAGTATTGAAAAGGAAGAAAAAACTTTAAAAGGCCTTGAAGAAGAGCTGAGTAAAAAACTTAAAGATGAGGCTGAGAATGGGGAAAAGATTAGAACTGATACAGAATTTTTGAGAAAGTGCTTGGATGAGCGAATAGAAAATGAACGAGTTTTGGTTGTAGAATGCAATGGGAAAGAAAATCAACTACAGATTTTGATATCTGAAGAGGAAGAGCTTAGAAATGCAAATTTGGAATTGGGAAATCAGATTAATGAGTCTTATGAGATGCTTAAAGAAAGTGTTTTGAAAGAAGAACTGGTTAAAACTCTTTGCCAGAGATGCTTAGCACATATAGAAGCTTAAAGCTGAATTTGCTATAATGAGTTTACAAATAATAAAAGTAAGTTTTGATATATTTAGGATTTAAAAATGTACTTTTGAGTAAGGGATATTTATAAAATACTATCAATTGAAAAGTAAGGGGATTATAAGAGCTTTTATAAGTAAATTACTTTATGCATTATAATTTTATTGTGATTTGCTATATTAATAATTCACTATTTNTCCGCTTTTATAAGTAAATTACTTTATGCATTATAATTTTATTGTGATTTGCTATATTAATAATTCACTATTTATGCAATTTAAGCTTATATATTCTAATTTGAAAGCATTATCCCTTAAATGCATTACCAATATTTTACTTTAATTATAATTATACCTATTCAAATTTAACAGTTACCTTGCTTCAAGTATTATTTTATATGCTACTCTAATATTAAAATTAATAATCTCAGGGAGTGGCCTATTCAATTTTACTTACAAACTTATGCATTTTTATATTAGTTTACCTCAATTTTACTTATAATTTAAATACAATATTATGAGCAAAATATTCAAAGCTATCTTTTTTTGCTGTAGCAAAACAGAAGAAGTCAAAGAAGTGATTGAACCATCTGGGAAAAGCATAGAGCTTAAAAAAACCTCTGATAAAGTGGTATATGAAGCAGAGAGTAAACATTCACATCGAGCTCATTCTGAGGAAAGACCAGTTGTCAATGAAGATATGAATTCTAGCGAAAGTTGCAGTATATCTTCAGGAACTAACCATTAAATAGGTTTTTAACATTTTAAACAAGAACTTATTATTATCCTTGTAGTGATTTTTTTTAATAAGGCTTGATATTCAAATTTTTGCATTAACTGGCTAAGCTTCAATGCTATTAAAAATATTTGTATTTTTGAATTCGTATATTTAGAATCCAAGCTTAAAGGAGATACTAATATGATAGTTTCATGGCTATAATATATTCAAAGGTCTTTTTTATTATTTAATAAGAATTTTAACACTCTGAATCCTGATTATTATAAAAATATGCTCCCTAATTATGAAAATACCT
>MPUH01001523.1:0-13465 GCA_001970955.1 Stentor coeruleus | reverse complement strand
ACTTTAGTAAGGATCTAATATTTTTTTATATTATTTTTATATTCTTATTGCATGTTCTGATATTATAGAGAACCGTTATGTCATATTCAGTGATATGATATGATATAATTAGGATATCTATTGCATAAATGGCATTATTATTCTAATTTTTTAAAATATAATCTAATTTATATTCTGATCTTACTTTTACTTGTTATTTTCTGATAATTTCTTCAGACACTAATTTAAGTTTTTAACTAAGCTAAGCTACTTAATCTAAATAATTTTGGTAACTTGATTAAATAATGCATCAATATCTACTCGTAATTTTTTAAGCCATTTATGNTGGTAACTTGATTAAATAATGCATCAATATCTACTCGTAATTTTTTAAGCCATTTATGAGCTTTACGTTCTATTAAAATCCATTCATTTTTTTCATCGCTAAAATATTTGTTCAAATAGCTCAAAGCTAAAATTGTAGCTATAACATTACTATCAATATGAGCAGCTAAAATTTCATTAACCTTGTCAGAAGTAAAATTCACTACTGTTAATAGAGAATTAAATTCCCAAAAGCCTTCACTATCCATTAAAGATATAATATTTAAAAAATTGCCAACTTGTTTTTCTTTTACAGACACACTTATCGGATATTTTTCTTCCAAGCAACATGATTCAATTTTTTTCTCCATTGATATTAATTTTAATGCAGATTCTTCTAAATGCTCATCATTAAGCTTTTCATCTTCATTTTCTAATTCTTCTATATGCTCATCATTAAGCTTTTCATATTCATTTTCTAAATCTTCATCATCATAATCATATAAAGCAGTACTAATAGCATTAGAATTGGATAATGATTCACTTAAGCAGCAATTTAAAGACTGAAAAGCGTATATATAATCAATATCAGGTTCAACTTTTTTAATAGTTTTTTTCTCAATCTTGACCGAAACTATGTCACCTTGACTTCCATCTGAATTTATTTTAACACATATTAAAGCAGTTTCTTTAGAAGGCACTTTAAACTCTTTAGAAATCTCGACTATCATATTTTTGTTACCTTCAGCTTCTAACTCACTAATTTTATTTTTAGCCCACAATTTAAAAATATTATCTCCATCAACCTCTTCGAACCTTTCAATATGAAATTCTTTATAGCCACCCTTACTTGTATCATATATCTTCAAAACAGGTAAACTTTCACTAATATTTTCTATTAAAGCAAAAATTTCGAATTTTTCACCGTACTTAAGGACTCCTAGCTCTTTTGGCTTCGGTACTAAATCCCCTGCCCAAGCAACCTCCCAATCACTTATGCAAGGAAGCATACACTGTTCTAATGCGTTTATAACATTTTTATTTATCTCTTTCGCATTGTGGATAAAATATGCAAGTCCTCTCCCTGCTTCAGCACTTCTTTCAATAAGTATTCTATTCGCATCTTCAATTCCGAAACAGTTAACTCTATTCATACGGGAATTCTCTTTTATAAGACTTATAACAGATTCAACACTACTAACATCTCCATCAGTTAACAAAAACAAGAACCTTGGATATGCTTTGTCTACAGGAATTGAAAAAATTCTTTGAAGTGGCTTGAGAATCTCTGTGCCTCCCATATCTGCACTAAATGCTGAAAGCGCTGATATTGCTTCTGATATATTTTTAGAGTTAGAAAGTACTGATTGAGGAAACATAAAAATAAAATCACTGCCAAAGCTGATAATGTTAAATTTAGAAATGCTTGGAATACTTTTTAAGAATAAAAGAGCTGCATTTTTAGCAAGGTCTATTCTTGATCCATCCATAGATCCACTTNGGAATACTTTTTAAGAATAAAAGAGCTGCATTTTTAGCAAGGTCTATTCTTGATCCATCCATAGATCCACTTCTATCGAGGACAAAAATAAACTCAGCTGTGCTATCTGTTTCAGTTATATCAGTATCACTATCACAATATGGAATAAAAGAAAGCATTGCCGCATATTTAGAGCCACTATGTTGTATAAGACACTTAGGAATGATAATGCTTGCTGTTTTATATTTGAATTCCAAATTTATATCAGGATTAAATTGGCTTTCATCAACTCTTGCTATAAGATTTTTTCCATTATCACTCTTGCTAATTGCACATTTCCAAGTTGAGGAGTATTCTAATATTTCACTATCACTTTTGATTTCAATGACAAATTCTAAATTGTATCCTGTTGCCCCCAAAGGTATGAATCCACTTACAAACTGAAATCTCCAGGAGTCTTTTTCTGATTGGATAGGACACACACAGTTTATTATTACTTCAACAGAATCATTTGGCAAAAGATTTCCCAAGGTAATAATCAAATTAGAATCATCTTGTTGCATAGCTATAGCTGCAGAATAGCCTTGGGAAATAGTGTCCTGATACCTTTCTTGAGCTTTTTCCTTTTCAGTAATCTCAGAAGAAAGAATAGACCCATCTGGAAGACGAATTTTCAGGTCAGTAACAATGCCTTGGGGAAATGTAGGAAGATGATATTCACATTCTAAAGGCAAAGATGAAGTATTAGAGAATGATTGTGATATGGTAAGGCTAGCTAAACTATTTTGGAGGAGGGCATGAACTCTCAGAGATTTTAAAGGCACTTTTAAACCCAATGATCTTGATATTGGATGGATCATATTATAGACATAATCAATAAAAATTTACAATATATAGCTCGCTATATAATTATAAATCATAACTCTATATTTTTATATCAATCATTATTAGATCCTTGCTAAAAGCTAATCAAAATGCTGTAAATGAAATAATCATGCTTGAATAGTCTAATGGATCTAAGATTGCTAAAATTTAGACAAAGAATACATTAAGAAAAATATGCATTAAACGAAGCAATGCACATAGAAAATAAACTAGAAACCCATGGGAAAAAGATGCAAAGAAATCATGATCAAATACAAAATTGAAGATTATAAAAAGATTAATAATGGCAACGAATGGCTAAGGCATCTGTTAAAAAATAAAAGAAACAAATATAAAACGACAAAAGAAATGCTAAAAAATCAAATAACTACAAAACTATATCTAACTATCACAAAAGATAGAACACAGAAATACTGCCTATATACCTAACTTACAACTCAAACAAGACTTTAGGGACAGGACTGATTTTCCAAATGAGATCAGGTTCAAACTTCACAAAATACTTCAAATACTTAAGACATCATAGCACGGATCAAAAATGTCTTTACTGTCAGCATTAGACAGTAAACGAAAAACACGTTATAGAAGATTGTAATAAATGCAAAACTGAAAGACACGAAATAGAAAATAAACTCAAAAAATATGCAAATGAAGAAACTAAAAAAATTCATTATCGCATATCGTTTTATGGGATGAAGAATTTGAAAAGCACTTAATGAAAAGCACGAAAAATAAGAAGTAATAAAGATCTACAGGAAATAAATCTTTATCACGAAAATATACTATAAAAAATAAAATTAGCAAGGGCTGGACAATAGTCAAGCGATAATTCCTATTAATATACTACAGTTACTTAGAAAAAGTATATTTCCTCTTCAAAGAATTCAGACGAACAGTTTTCTTGCCAGCAGGCGAAGGACTTCTATGCGACATGACAACTGAAGTGTTGGTCCTCTTATGATTTTCTCTATAATTGACACTAAATCCTAAATGTATTTTAGGCATTTCGCCAGTCTTCACCAGTTTTTCTCCTAAAGGATCTTTGCCCCTAATAACTGAAAGAACTATAATAGCATTTACAATGCGCCNCCAGTCTTCACCAGTTTTTCTCCTAAAGGATCTTTGCCCCTAATAACTGAAAGAACTATAATAGCATTTACAATGCGCCGGGCCTTGAGCTTATCGTTGAAAAAATTTAGTTTTTCCAAATAAGTCATTGGTGCAGGCATTTCTGCCTTCCTAGTGATCCAAGGATGTCTCAAAGCCATATTTGCTGAGTACCTTTCTAAAGGATCCATCCTAGTAAGTCTTCGAAAAAGATCCTGAGCCATTTCAGAGAACTGTACTGGGAACTTCCACTTAACACTTTTGAGTTTGTTGAAGTATGATTCAACTGTATCCTGTGGGGAGCTTAAAGGATGCATCCCGGTGATCAGTTTGTACATAACAATCCCGCAACTCCATATGTCTACTGGCTTGTTGTATACTCGCTTTACTGCTTGCTCTGGGGCCATGTATAGAGCTGTACCACAGTTTTCGTCTGCACCTTTGTCAGATGTGCACTGCAGACTAAGCCCAAAATCGGCTAGTTTAACCCCTTTTAGAGACTTATCTATGAGCATTATGTTTTCAGGCTTTATGTCTCGGTGGATTATGTTATTGTCATGAAGATAACTCACTGCACTCATAATATCTTTCATAAATCGAGATGAGTCTTCGTCAGTGAGACACGTGGATTGCAGATGAGATTCTAATGTCCCACCTCGAAGAAGCTCCATTTCCAGCATGAAATTGTATGGACTTTCGAAGAATTGGATTAGACGAACTATGTTAGGATGGTCAAGATCACCTAGGATTTGTGCTTCACTCCGGATTTGATTCGCACGTGCTTTGGAAAGTCCTGACTTGCTAATCACTTTTACTGCTGTTTCTTCTTTTGACGATTTATTTTGGCACTGATACACTTTGCTGAATGCTCCTTCTCCAATTTCGGAGATTAATGCAAAATGATCACAGAAATATGCATCGCTGGTTATGCTGTCCATTTATTTACGCGAACTATGAAAATTGAAAAATATCTTGAATAGATGTTAGGCTAGTCTTTGCAATCATCAACAACTTATATAAAGAAAATATTCAAATGATATATAAGCTGATAAACATATAAATTAACTAAAATTTCTTATTTTAATAAATATTAAAGTTGATGATTAGTAAAAACTACCTTAAAAGTCAATTTGTATTTAAAAAAAATTAACCTTCAAACTTAAAACCTGTTCTCTATTCATTTTTAAAGTTAAGTTTATAGTAATTTAAAATCTAAAGTAATTATGCATTTAAGCTAATAAAGCATCCTGTCATTTAAATGCAGGTCAAAACGCAAATAAAAAGCTAGAAAATGATAAAAATTCATTTAAGATTTCAAAATAAATATGTCTGACTATTATCCTTCCCCAAACGAGTCTCCGCAAAGCAGAAAGCAGTTACCAATCCCTGAAATTTATCAAATACACAAAGGTTATAGTGGTGACTGGGGTATTGAAGGCTATGAAATTTCTAAAAGGCCTCAACTTCTAGTCATTAAAGAGTCTCAATTTCCCAAAGCAAAAAAAGTTGATATGATTTCCTTAGCTATGAAAAGGTCAAAAGACCCTGATTGCTCAAAGTATTCACCAACTTTAGAGCAGCTCTCTAACCGTTACTGGAAGCCCAACAACGGTAGGTTCCCTAAAGCACAAAAGAAAACATACCTCGATGACTCTGTGAAGCAAGGACCGAAAACCCCAGGCCCAGGAACTTACTTTTCATTAGAAAAAGGTCAATCTGAATCTCCAAGGAAGTCACCTCTAGGTAAAATGGCAAAAGGCGAAGTTATATCTTTTTTAAGCACAACTGAATTCTATGCTGAACAAACCCCAAGCCCTGGCCAGTATTTTTCTAGTAGTGAGGCTAGAGAAAAAGCTGTAAGCATTATATAGTTCGCCAAACAAGAAAGAAGAAGTCCAGTTTTTAAATATTATCAGCATAAACTTGTCAAAAATAAAGAAAAAGATATTGTTGGCCCTGGATATTTGGAAAATTTGGAAAAGAACTTTTTAAAAGAAGGGCAAAAGAAGAAAATTTATGCAGCATTTATCCCTAAGTCTAAAGCACCAAATTTAATTGAACAAAAGATTAATATGAAAAAGTTTGTCCCAGGAGTTGGCTTTTATAAAAATGTGGATAATGCTTACACCCAATATGTTGTTATAAAAAAAGATAGAATGACGCAAATTAGTAAGTCGGCTTTTAGCAGATATTCAGAAATGGCTGCGAGGAGCAAGTCTTGGATACCTGGGCCTGGGGCATATGAAGTATGCCCCCAAATTAAAAAGTAATCTGCTGGGAAGTAATTAAAAATTAAATGCTTTAAGTAAATGAAAAATTAGACTGCTTGCAAAGGAAAGTGCTTAATAAATGCCAAAATCAGCGATCAATATAGAATACTACAACTTGTGCTTACTATTAATATATTTTCTATAGAAACTATATTTCTTCTTATCATCATACAAGGAATATTTAGTTAATTTTCAACCACGATTTGAAAAAAATCCTAACCTCATCATGTTGACGTTTGATGAATGTGCTGTCCAATGAACTTCTATGGTTTCATCCAAATCATAAGCCATTTGCATTCTTCTAAATGTCCTACCTGTGTCTATCTCTGCTTTTTCGAAATCAACACAAAATATTCTATCACCTTCTAGAAACTGTTGTTTTTCTTCTACTTTCTCAGGCGATTCTTCCTCGCTAATTTTATTTTCTTCAAGCTTGCTGACTTGAACTTCCAGCATTTTACGTTTTTTATAAATTTTATTGACTTCCTTGATCAGCTTTTGCTGGACTTCAGTATAGAGAAAGTCTATCTTTTTTCGTTTGTTGATTAGACCATTTATTAGAGATTTGCTTCTGAATTCTGCCAGCTTGTACTCAACTTCTTTAGCCAAAGCCTTTTTTGTCTTCAAAGCCAAAGCTTCATCATGGAAGTATACCGAGCAAATAGTATAATTCGTGGACTGTGGGAGAAACTGTTTAGATTCAGGGGCGAAAAGGGCAAGTATTTTGAAAATCATAGGGTTTTGATAAACTCCTGGGGAAAATGAAAATGCTTTATTCACTAGATTATAAGACTTGTTTTCCAAATCTGATAGTAAATAATACTGATGAGTGATTAAAGACTTTATTTGTGATTCAGAAGATACATAAGCTTGCTTATTACCAACAGGAAACTCAGGAGTAAGTTTCAAGCTTTGTAAGTACACTTCGAACATGCTTTTAAGTCTTTCTTTCCTTCTGATCTCTTTGCCCTGCTTTTTGCTATCGGGTATCTTGCCTTTACAGTATTTCTCAAGTGCCTTTATTGTTGTTTGAGCATGACGTATTATTCCAAGGGCTGAGGAGTATGAGATTTTCGAAGGGTCCTTAAGTATTTCCCCATCAAAATTGCCTAAACTCAATTCGTTATTGAAAACTTCTGCCATTTAAATATAATATTTGAAGGTTTTAGTATGGATATAAAGTCAAACATTATGATTTTTATGCTTTAATGAATAGGCTCAGATTAATATTTAAGGTATATTATATGCTAGAATTGATTATATTTTGAGTTGTAATGGAGTGTGTTGTTTGTAAGTCCAAGAATTTCTTTAAGCACTCCTCTGGGTTTTTAGTNTTGATTATATTTTGAGTTGTAATGGAGTGTGTTGTTTGTAAGTCCAAGAATTTCTTTAAGCACTCCTCTGGGTTTTTAGTATGTGAAACGTGCTTTACACAAGCCAAAGCACCTGAACAAAAATCACAAGATACTTATTCTGCACAAACTCCTTTGAAACGAAAGCTCGTTCTTGAAATTAAACAACTAGATAAAGAGAAAAAGAATAGTAAATATTAATCAGGCATGGAATGGGGAGAATATATTGATACTTATAAGCGTCTATTAGAATCATGTGTGCTAACGTTAACAAAAAAGCACTGCTTGAAAAAGGATTTCCTAAAATCAGCACAAGCTATCTTTGCTGGGATGAAACCAGAAGAGCAAATTAGCGAAGTCCTCCCTAAAAACAGGCGTAAAAGGCTAAAAGATAATCCATGGAGCTATCCAAAAAACAGATTTGGCTTTCTTTCAACTTTAAAAAACGAATTTGGTCCTGAACTTTCTACAAAAGACTTCAAGAAACTCTGTGAATCGATGATACCAGGATTTCCATCAAAAAAACAGCACTTAAAGCGTTCAGAGTCTACAGTTCTCCTATATTCAAAAATAACAGATACTGATTTGCTTGTAAACTCTTGCATTCCTCTAGATCTGTCCAATATACTATTAGTATGCTATGCTGCTTTTTTATATTCTTATTGCGATACTAGGGTAATTCTCATTGGGGATATAATCGACTGGGCCTACACAGGACAAATTCCATATTTTACAGCCTACAAAACTTTGGGCCTAGAAAGGGAATACGAATCTTTGTTCAAACCTCTTGGTCTACCCTCAACACACTGGCTACGAAAACAACTCCCTAAATTCAGCATTGATTGCATAATTGCCTTTAAAAAATACTACCGATTTATCTACAACCTTTGCCTAGAAATATGCCATAGACTCAGCCTTAAAAATGAAATCGCTCAATTAGCCTTTAAATTATATAAAAAAATTGAGCAAGCTCTTCAAGGTAATGATACTCATAATACTTTGCCTGTATTGATTATATAGGAAGTTATTGTCTGTGCCTGTGTCTTATGTGTTTTAAAACTCATATATGGGCTGAATGATATGCCATATACAATAGATATGCTCAAATCAAATTGGACTTTTTTCACTCAAGATCAGACTGAGAAAATGAAAGCTAGCATGGATTGGATAAGCCACTTTGTATATGAAATGCCAAAACTAAGCGAACTTTTCGAGATTTGGGAAAAGAAAATCCATAAAAGTCTTCGGACAACTCAATGCACTGAAATAGGGAATTTGGACAAATTCTATAATCATCTAGAAGCATCAGGGCAGATAAATAGTGATAAAAATCTTATTGTAAAAAAGCATGCAAGCAAAGTGGGACAAAACTCATTTGATGTAAAAATTATACCAAAAATCACTAATTTGTATGTGCTTCAAGAAATAGAGTATGCTTTAGAGGAAGATATCGAGTACCCTGTGCCAGCTTGTGATTTTTGGGTCCAGAGAAAAAAATCTTCAAACAAAGATTATCCTTGTGAGTATTTGTTTGCAGTGCATTGTGTTGCAGCCCTAGCTGGGAATATGTGCACGAACCAATTAAACTACCTCTGTGATAGGATTAGTAGGATTATAGTAGGCAACTTATAAATTTTGAATAAATAACAGTTCATATTCATTGGATGATATAGAAATATAAGTATTTATATGAAATAATCAAGATCTCACCTTATTTTTCTTGAAGAATTCAGCTTGCTTTAGGCATGCTTTGAAGTTCTTATGGTGCTCATAGCAAGCTGGGCATTTAATTCTAGAAGTGTTATGGGTGCTTTGTGAGCTTTCTGAATCTTTCTTGCCCAGCTGTATCCCACACCTGAAACTTATACATTTTTCCATCAATAGTTTGCAATTTGAATTTAAAATCAATTCCAAGAGTTTGAATATATGATGTTGGGAAGTAATCTTTAGTAAATCTAAGCAAAATACTTGTCTTGCCAACTTTACCATCTCCAAGTATCAAGAGTTTCACCAAATAATCGTAAGATTTGACGACCGATCCATATTAAATTAGCTTTTGTTAAGAATATTCATGTAAAGCATTCTATAAAGTTATGAGTTTATTTAAAGCTTTTAAAACTCATAAAAAACATCAATTTTAAGCTTCATTTTTTTCTGAGCAACGGCAATGTTGACTTTTTTTACGGCAATTTTGGCAAATAAGCTTATTACAGCAGCGATTTAATTTGATGTTTTTACCACTGATAAGGTAAACTATTTGATGTTTACGGCATTTGTATTGATTGATACATTTTGAACAGAAATTTAATGTGCCTTTACTTACACAGCATTTATCGCATTCTAGATGGCTGCAGCTCATTTTATTTATGTTTTGATTTATTCGATTGCAAGTTTGACATAAACTGCACTCTTCACAGAGGTTGGCCACTTGGGGGCATTTAAATGTTTTGTTGCAAATTTTGCATATATAAAGTTCTTCACAATTATTGCATCTGGGTATTATTGGATTTTTGGGTTTAGCAAGTTCCATACAAATAGAGCATTTAGCAAAACCATTGCATAATAAGCATTGATTGTATTTTGGTCTGCAGCCTGCACAAATTGAATGCTTACAGTTAAAATTTCTATAGCCTTTATTTTGAGTTATATCAATTTCAACATTACAATAATTACAATAGACTTTGCAGAATTCGCATTTTTTATTCCTCTCCAAGCATTGCTCACACATTAAGTGATTGCATTTACTTTGCTTATTCGGCCTAATATTACCACAAGTTTGACAAAAGCACACAAAGCATTTCAGCAATGATTTTTCCATACACTTTTCACACATTTTATGCTCTTGGCAGATTTTATTATGTACACCTTTTTCATAGCTGCACATCAAGCATATGCACTTTAAACACTTTCTTTTAGATCTAGCATAGCAATCACCACATACTATATGTTTGCATTCCTGCTTAAACATGCCTAATCCATTGCAAAGATAGCATTTGTATATATACTTTCTAGGCTTAAGGTACTCGATATTGATGTGTGCATCGCAGTCCTGACAAACCAAATTTGTGAGGACTAGTTTTTTGGCACAATTTTCGCATAAACTATGCAAACTTGAAGAGTTTACATAATAGATGCCAGGATCAAGACACATAAAGCATTTCACTTCGCATTTGCTCTTTAACTCTAACTCATAACTCATTTTATAATTAAAATGTAGATATTCTTATATTTAAAATTGAATTCACATTTACTTATCTAAGATAGCTATAAAATTATCCGTATTATACCAGTTTCTCACTATTTCCTTTATTTAGTTTAATAAACCTGAAATTCTCACAAAACTTATTTTGTGTAGCAATCAATCATATCATTATGCTTATGCATTCTACATTATTACCTTAGCTCACCTTGTAAATTCAAGATTACTTTTGTACTAGCATCCCAGCTATCAAAGCACACAACTTTTTCTTCAAGCGTGGCAAAATAATATTTTCCCCCTCTTTTTGCTGCAAAACTCGACATATACCCACTACAGTTCAATGATAAATTCCAATTCATTCACAAGCATCAATACCTTTGACTTTAAAAACCCCACTTCCATTCACTAGCACATTATGTCCACAGAAAATTTTAAGTCCTTGAGGTAAAAAAAATCAAATCTCTCATAAATATCCAAACTATTTGAGTATATAATAATAAAATTAAGTTCGGCGCCAGTTATTAAAGCATCAGAATCATATATTACCCCAGTGCCAATTGAGAATTTATAAGGATTCGCACTGATAAAATCCCAGGTTTTTGTTGAAATGTTGAAGCTTAAGCATCTTGACCAATTGCTTGGAAAAAAGTAAATGAAAGGGCTGACAAAAACAGTAGCCGAATCCATTAAGGGCAGTGGACTGAAAGGAAGCTTTTTATAGTGCAATTTGTCAATGTCTATAGAGTATGCAGTAGAGAGCCGGCCCTTGCAAAATCTTAAAATACAAAAAAGGATGTTGAGCTAATTTTTAAAATTTGGTTGTGACTCCCAACTTCGAATTTTTTATGTATTCTCGAAATTGATTTTTGTGAATAATTTTCAAGTGAAAATCTTACTAGTCCATTCAGACTTGGCGAATAGAAACTCAGGCTTTTATATTAATTATTATATAATCCCAATATGGTGCCTTTTTTAGCTTGTCCTTAGGGAGTAGATGCCAGGTGTGGGCCAGCCATGGGATTATCCACCCCCATAAGGGTTTTTTTCTGTCTACCCAGGTCTCTGAGGGGTCTGGGTAATAAACTTTTCTGGGATAGTCCAAGTGCTGAAAGCAGCCGGTATGGGTGAGATTGACTGAGGCAAGCAGCTTCTATAGCATTATGTAGGAACACCAAAAAACTTTCTGCAGGAGGCCTGGAAGGATCTGAGTATTTTTCCCATAGGCTAGGCCGACGCTTCTTCTATTTTCGCGTCTTGGCTGGGGATTAAGGGGAAAATGGCGCGTGATAGCCAATGGTAACGCTGATAATAAGGCTCGTCAATAGTATTTAGTCTAAAGAAAAAGCACTTCATGCATGAAAGAGCCATGCATAATGCTATCACAGAATAAATGAGCAAGAAAAGAACCATAAAATCTTAGGCCGATCAAAATCAATGCATTGAATAAAATGGTCGCGACAAGACTCTAAGATAATTAATTATTCACTCAGGTATCTGTCTTGAAAATTCTCACATGTCAAGTTCTTTGTAATCAGCCTACACAACGAATTCGTCAATTTTTCAAACTTTGGCTCTTCCCAAAACATATTCTGACTTAAGGGACTTAAAAGAGCTTGATAATCGCTTATCCTAACCTTTTTCTTAATTATAATTTCATTTTTTATCCTCAAAAATTTTTGTATATCATCTGTACATGTTTGACAATTTTCATCACAGTTTTGTTTATTTTACTTATAGCATCATTTGCATTTTTTGCAATATTTGCTGGCATATTGATTAGTACTTTTATATTGTTTTCTACATTTTCCAATAAAAGCTTTTCATCCAATCCAACCTCACGCTCCAATATTATTGCATCAATCCTTTGAAGTTTATTGGCTTCATCATAGTGCTTTTTACACAAATATGGTTTTTAATAACTTTTCTTGTTAAAGTAGATAGCAGAATATTTGCAGAAGCATCTATCAAAAGGTTGAATGAGTTGTATATTGGGACACATCTGACAAAGGATTGTTAAGTCTTTAAATTTTAGATAAACCTTATGCTTGCAATCTTGAACTAAAAGATTTCCCTTTGGTATTAGAATTTGACATTTTGAACACTTAAATAATTTTTTCTTTACTTCACAAACTGAGCATGCATTGTTTTTTTTTTGTCTGCAATCTAAGCACATTCTATAGCCACAATCTCCGGATGAGCAAGGTGCCAGGCTATAACACTCAACGCATATTTCGCATAGAGGACAAAAAGAAATCCCTGAATCTTTGCATTTCTAACAAAGAGCATGGCTACAAAAGAGTTCAGTGAGCCGAAAAACTTCAGATCCACAAAAAGCGCAATTTTTCATACACTTAAAACAGCAGTTTTTCCATTGCTTGCTAGAAATCAAGCTTTCATTGAGATTTGCAGGTTGAATTTTAATATGTCCACATGGGAACTCTCCACTTTCCAGTTCAATTTTCCCGCAGTCATCTACATTTCCTGCATATCCCTGTTTTTTGGCACTTTTCACAAATCCTATGTCCACAAGGTTTAACTGATAAATTTAGGATTCGATTACATTTTAAGCAGTTTTCATAAGAATATGGATCTAGTGCTCTATTAAAGCAAGTAAGACTTTCACAACCTCACTACCCACAAGCCTTAAAGAAGCATTGAAGCTTGCTAAGTGGAAGGCAATCCTTAATAACCCTGCAGTATTAAAAGGCAATAAAGCAAATTTTTAGGTACAAAAATTTGGTAGTTTTAAAATGTTAGGATGAAATTAGAAATAATGTAAATATGATATACTAAAATTAGTAAACAAAGGGTGCTAGATGTAAAAAATTAAATTAGATTAGATTAGATTAATAAATCGTCCCCCGATTAG
>MPUH01001522.1:0-13515 GCA_001970955.1 Stentor coeruleus | reverse complement strand
GTAAAAGATTAGCATTTCTTATAGTAATTGTATTAGGTTTATATTCATGTCTTATTATGTTTATTAGGTATTAGTATTAGTTAGGAATTTTTTATTAGGTATTAAAGATTGACTGATAAATGTATTTTTATTGGAATTAACACTGAGAAATTATGAGATTTTTTTTAGGTTTTATTAAAGTTTTTTTTTTGGGAAAATTTTATGATTTTTGCTTAGACTACAACTACGAGGATTGTTTTATTGCTTTTGAGGCTTTTTAATAGTTTTGATGCAAGATTTGTATAAAGAAAAAATTGTAAAAATAATCAAATTTGTGTTTAAATAGAATAGGATGTGCATTTAGCAAAAATTATTAAAATGCTAAAGTTTAATAATAGGTAATTTATTAAGCATTATGTTTATATATAAACATCTAAATTGCTTTTATTTGTTTATATTTTGTAGCAAAAGAATTATATTACATTTATGATCTTCGTTATAAATAATGTGATTTAATAATATTTAGATTTTATAATGTTATTATGAATAAGAAATCAAACAATCATGAAACTTTTTAAAGCTTAAAAACTTTTACTAATTAACTCACATTTTATAGTAAGCAAATTTTATAATCTAAAAGCTATTAGTATTATTTAGCTTAACACATCGCAGAAAATATCTACAGTATTTTAACAACTTTCACACATCTATTTTTATGTGACTAAAATAGTCATAATTTTCAACAATTCACACTATAAAAAACATAAATTGCCCTACTTTTAATTTTTCCCTAAAACCCAAGCATCATTTTTTATTTCCAAAAATTTTCTTATCATCTTCTAATCAATCATAGTCAAAAATTCCTAAATCCATAAAAAATAAAGAAAAAAAGTCAGTTAATAAATCTTAACAATAAATGGCTGAAACAGGGTTTTCACCTGAAGAAGAAGAAAATTTTAAGAAGCTTTTCGACATTTTTGATAAGGATAGTTCTGGGACAATCGATGTTAGTGATATGGAGGAAGTTTTTGAGAAACTAGGCAAAGATCCAGCTCAAGCCCGGTCTTATTTAGACGAAATAGACCCAAACCATGATGCTAAAATTAGCTTTGATGAGTTCTTAAGCATGCTTGCTAATCTAGAAAATGCGCTTGGAGAAACTCCAGAAGCATCTCAAGACGCTGTGCAAGCTGAAAATAAAGTTCTTGATTTCTTACAGTTACTTGAAGAATATAGGGCCAAATGTGAAAGCGAAGGAAACTATAATGAAGCTAAAAAAGCCCAGTTAAAATACGATGAACTTAAGAAAAAAGAAACCATCCGGCAACTGCAACAAATGAGAGAAACTCAAGAAAAAGAACTCCATTCTCTTGAAGAAGCTCAAAACACCCAGTTAGAAGATTTTAACAAAGCTTGGGATGGATATATGTCTGAATATGAAGCTACAGCTTATAAAAGCTTGGAAAAACTCAAAGAAAAACATATACAAGAATATCAGGAATTGATGGAAAGAGTTACAGCTGAAGCACAGAAAAAGGTCAAACATAGTAAAGAATTACTTGCTTTGAGGAATAAACAACAAGTTTTGGCTAAGCAAAAATCTTATGAAGAAGCTGAGAAAATAAAAGACAAAGCTGACCAGTTGGAAGAAATTGAGGACCAGAAAAATGAAGCAATTGTTAAAAAGATCATTGAGGCTAAGGAAAAAAAACTCAGACAACAGCAGCAGATGGCTTTAGCAGCATTGTTGAAAAGGATACAAAGAGATAGAAATGAACAAAATAAACATAGGGAAATGGATTCTAATAGGCTTAATATGAGAAACAGAAATATTGAACAAAATAAACATAGGGAAATGGATTCTAATAGGCTTAATATGAGAAACAGAAATATTGTAAACAGTTTAATTATTAAACAGAATGCTGAGGCGAAAAAAAACCTACAGCAAGTTAAAGAGAGCTTGGGAGATGTGAAGAAAACTATGAAAAGTATTTCAAACAGTTGAGATTGTTTAAGTAAATAAAATGTTTAGATTTTTTTTTAAGATGATTTTGTTTAATTCAAGACTTTAAGTATTTTTATTACATATATGAACAGTTTATATTTATATAGTCATCATTGTGATGAATAAAAGTATGTTTATATAAAATTATCATTTCGAAAAAAAAACAAATTTGTTATAAGAAATCCTTAATAAATGCATATATTTTAATCTATAAACTTAAAACAAACGCTTCTCTAAAAAAAGACTGAGCTTCAGGGTAGAGGCTTAGAACTTTCTTTACTGTATCTATATCATAAACCACAATATCCGGCATCTCAACTTCTTCAAATAAATCCCAAACCTTAACAACTCCAAAAGCACAAGGTGTATAAGTATATCTATCATCTTTGCTCACAATCAATTTTCTAATAGGAAAATCATATCCACTTATAATAGATCTTAATTTCCTATCTAATAACCCCCACACAATTATAGTTTGATCTTCTGACGCAGAAACAATCATCCTATTATCATTAGTAATAACAATACAAGTAATTTTAGCTTTATGACCAACTAGACTGTTATTATCATTATAATTATCATCAAAAAGATTCCATATTCTAATAGATAAATCTGATGAACCTGATACAATAAGAGAATCATCGGATGAGATGGCAAGACAATAAACTGAACCATTATGTTTTTTTAATACTGAATCAATTCTTTTTTCTTGTAAGCTATAGATAGTTAAAGTACTATCTGAGGATCCAAGAGCTAAAAAAGTTAAGTTGCAAGAAAGACATATGGATAAAATTGGTTTTTCAAACTGAAAAGATAAGATTATTCCTATATTTTTCAAATCAAAAACAATAATCATTTTATTTTCATAGCTTACCACCATGTGCTTACTATCTAAAGTAATTTGTAAATCAGTGATTTTATTTTCAGTATGATTAAGTAGACTTGTTTTGAAGGTTGAGGTGTTAATTATCCATATTTCCCCATTTATCAAAGCTAATAAAATATTTTTATCATCATCAAAAAATGCCACAAAAAAAACAGGTTCTCTAGTTTTAGTTTCATTTATAACCTTGTTAGTTTTTATATCCCACAATAAAATTTTATTATTATATAATCCAAAAACAAAATAATTATTGTCCATACTGATATCTAAAGATATAATATCAACACAAACTATATTTGCTAAAGATTTTTTATCAGCTATAGACCATAATATAATCTCATTTTCTGAACGAGAAAGGGTATTCAAATTATCATTTGTAATAAATAAACTTGTAGGATTACTGGTATGTCTATCAAAAATATCTTTAATGCTTTTGGTTTCCATATCGAATATTGAGATTTTTGAATCATGTAAAGAAAACAAAACATTTTTGCTATTAGGGCTGATTAAGCAGAAAAAACATTGAGATTCATAATGAAATATTATTTTGTTATTTTTAACATCTAAAAAGTCAGCACTTTTTGTGTTTATCGAAACTATATAGGAAAGATCTACTGAGATAATTGCAAACAAAATCGGATTCTTGACTTGAGAGAATTTTTTATCCAAACAATAATTTTTTATGTTCCAAAGAATTATCATTCCATTTGAATATCCTGACACAAGAAAATTGTTGCATTTAGACAATTTTAAGCAAGTCACAAAATAATTATCTTCTTTTAATTCACAAATCAGATTTGAAAAATCTAAACTATGAACTTGGATAACATTTTTTTTCCCTAAAAATATCATGGAATGCTCTTTTGAAATTTCTATAAGGTTAGGATTATATTTTTCTATCCTTAAAAGATTTAAATTCCGGAAACATTTCTGTTTAATTCCTTCGGTATAAAAATTATCGACAATATAATTTTCTAAAATCTCACAAGAATTGTATTGTTTTTCTATACATTTGCATATTTTTTTACAGTCAAAATTTTTAATATCAAAATTTGTGTAAAGTAAATCAAGGGCTTGTTTGTATTCATCCACACTTAAATTATTTTTTTTTTGTATGTTTTTTAAGTCATTTTCTTTTTTATCTAGTTTTTTTGCAATTTTGTTGTGTGAATTTATTAGATATTTGATGAGACTTTGAGTATTTTCGATAAGCTTTTCTTTGTATTCGCTAAGGATTTTCAGTCTGTGTGAGATTTGTTTTTGTACTTTTGATAGATTTTCTGAGTTTATTGAATAGATCACTGGGGTAAAAATACTTGAATTTTTAGAAAATTCGCACGAGTCTTCAGTTTTGAGGCAATTTTCACATATATGAGTTTGGTTTGTTGAACATGTAAATGTAGCAAAATTTAAACAAAAATTGCATTTAATCATATTTATATAGAATGAGTTATTTTATATAATTATAGACATTATTGCAAACAAATATATTTATATGAAAAATTACAATTATCATTTATCCCTAACATCTAATATATCGTATATCTTATTTAGAAATAATAAAAATCTTAGAAATTAGTTATAGATTTAACTTTTCTTTTACTCTCTTATTCAATTTTTACTGTTAATTTAGGAATTTATTCCATACTGTTTTAAGTAGTTTGCTTCGGATTATTTTTTAATTCTTTATTGTCTGTATTGATTTCTGTAATTCCCTTTTGCATCTGTTTACAAAGTTTGGAAAATTATTTTGATGATGGCCAAGGCAAATTTTTTAGCGTCGATAGAAAAATAAAAAATTGTGTTTTACATTTTGATTGAAGTCTAATTCCCGAATTACTTTTTTTTGCTTTAATAAAATGCCTATAGTTTCTTCGGTTTGCTTATTATTTGTCAGATTATTTATAATGGTATTAGTTTGTTATAAAGCTTGTGTTTCTTTAGTTCCTTTATTACATATTTTCTTTGAGGCATTATTATATAGTAATAACCAAGTATATCTTAGAAAATTTAAAAGTAAAGCGAAATGAAAAAACGCTATTTAATAAACTTCCTTTATAGTAACTTTCTTTATAATAATATAATTATCTTCAATATAAAAACACGAAACAACTATATCACCTTTTCAGTCCATTATGATAGTTTTCGTACATGAATATTTTTAAATTATATATGGGGTGTTTTTTTTCTAGCAAAACTAAGGCTGAAGCTTTATCAAATATTATAGAAGTCAAATCTGCTAAAGTTGCTGAACTTGAATCAACCCTTGGTTCTTATGATGGGCAGATAAAAGAAAGCGAATACTGTGCTAATATTTCAAAGCTTAATGAAGAATATGTTAAAAGCTTAAAAAACTTCTATGAACTGATGCTGATGTTTCCAAAACTAACTTTCAATCCACAACAAGAAAAAGTGCAATTGGATTTTGCTGCGTTTTCAATTCGGAATTATATGTATAATAGGCTGAAAATTACTGATTTACTTAAGCATGCGATGAAAGCTATGGAAAATGTGGTAAGGAAACTTAAAGATATTAATTTAAACAAATCAAATACTATTAACTCAACTATAGAATCTCTCGAACGACTAATAAATCAAGCACAATTTGAAAACATATCAAAAGAACTTGAAGACATCAAAAACTACCAAATTGAACTAAGTAGCTATCGTGGCGGTACTCTTGAAGAACTCTTAAAAAGAATCGAAGAACAATGCTACTTAAGTAAACAACTTGAAACAATCCAATCAAAAATTGAATCAGCTCAATATTGCCAAAACCTCGACAATATAGTTGCTGACTCTGATGAAATCACAGAGCAAATCGCGACTCTTCTTGACAAAAAAGACTCTATCGAAAGAATCTGTGACACAATGAGTTCAGGATTCCAAGAAAAACTTAAGATCCAACTTGAGCCTATATACGGAAAACTCAAAGACTTAGAAAATAATTTAGAAAAAATTACAAATTCGATAATTGAAATTCAAAACTTTCAAGCAAAACAAGAAGAAAACAAAGAACTAATTGTCCAAGCTAAAGAAGAAACTAAGACCTTAGATGAAAATATAGCGGTTTTAAAGCAAAAAGTAGCTGAGTTATGTAAAGAAAAAGACCTTTATTTCCAATTGTCCCGAATGGCCAACAAAATCAAATCAAAAATCGAAATGCGAAGCCAGTCTATATTAAACCTAAACGACGAGTTCTCAAGATTATCTGAAGAAAGTAGGTCGAATTTTATACAAATTGCTGATATTCCAGAACATGAAGAAGAATTAGCTCATTTAGAAGAAAATCTGTCTGAAATTGTCAGTGCTGAACAGAGTGTTTCTGAATGTATACAAGAAAATATTAAAAAAGGTAAAGAAAAAATCAAAGTGCAAATATCTTTAAGACTTGTACAAGGATTACAGACTGCAATATCAAATTGGTTTTGGAAATGGAAACAAGCTAGTCAGGCTAAGCTTTCAGATAGTAATTTACAAAAGTCTTTCAATTTGAATATGCTGGATGAAGAAGATCTTAGAGAAGCTGAGTTATTTATTGATGAACAAAGGAAGATTGCATTGAGAAATGAGAATATATTGTTGAAGTTCATGGAAAATAATGATAGGATTATGGATAAGGTCAAGTTGTTTAAGTTTCTTGAGGAATTATTGGATAAAAAGTATGAAGTTGATACTAAGGATTTGAAAGATGGAGTTCTGCCAATGCAAATCCCGGAGTTCATGTACAATTTTATTACTGGGATTTTTGGTATACTTAAAAGCGCTGAGAGGCATATTGGTCAGATGATATTTTCTTTAAAAACTCTTAGGGACAGTGGTCATCCATATGCAACTTTTTTTTGTGATTTGCTTCATATTTTTACATCTGAGCCTATTTCTTATGAGTTTTCGATATATTTAGTTAGGGTTCGATATGATTTCCAATCTTTGATTTACAAATATGAAAAACAAGTCATGAGTCATGGAAAGAAATTATTCCATGCAACGAGTAATAATAAACTTACTGAGTATTTTGAAAGAGGGGGTTTTGCGTCTTTGAGTGATGTTATAGATTTGGTGACGTCTATTTTTGAACATGATCGCAATGCAGGGATGATTGCATTGCAGAAAATTAAACCTGATAATGTGACGACTGATGAATTCGTAACTTTTCAAATATCACAAAAAGTTGCCCGTATGGAAAAGTCGATTGAGAGCATTTTTAATATGGTCGACAAAGATTCGAGCAATTCAATTGATCGCAGAGAATTGATAGTATTTACTAGAACTTCAATGGATCTTTGGATTAGTGAAAGCGACTTAGACTCATGTTTTTCGAAACTAGTTGGTCCAGGTACAGGGGTTATCTCAAGAGAAAGTTTTATAAAAATTTTTAGCCCGAATTTCTTCCAAGAAGTTAGCATGACTGAAAAATTTTTAATCGACAAATCCAAATTCCTGAATATTATCGTTGAAATGTATAATGTTGATTATAAAAAAAGAATAGGTGCACTGATATCTTTACTTGGAATGTATCCGAGCACTATTGGAAAGCAAGATTTTATAGAGATTTTGACTGCCTATGACCAAAGTTCAGATGGGAGGACTAAGAATATTGATTTTTATAGGCTGGCAAAAGAAAATGGTAGGGTTGATCAGAAGGATATGATTCATACAATGTTGAAATATGGACTTGGGGATATTGGCAGAAGTCCTTTTGCCATTCATGAACTTTTTTCGGATCTTGATCAACGAGATTCTATAAAAATTCAGAAATCTTTGATTACTTATTCTAACAGTGATGCTATGAGCCCTAGATTATCACTAAAATTCACTTAATCTTAGTTTATTTATACATGGATAAATTATGCTTTTTGGGTAAATACTGACTATATGAAAATGGGTATTTTTTAGAGTAGATAATAATAAATATAATTTTATCATTTCCCTGATGTTAAATTCTAAAATATCAAAATTTTATAATTTACTTCTCTGATTAAAATCCTTTACCTACAATTATTTATTACTTAATATAAAATACTTATATAAACCTTAAGATACATGAAGCCAACTACCTGTAAATATATAATTCAATAATTTTTCTCAGGATATTATTTCTTCAAAACAAACCATCAAGCATAATTTCTAATGTATATTCCTATACAAAATCTTAACTTATTACAAAATGCACAACATCTTAACCTAAAAACACAAAAATTTTAGCCTCTCCCAAAACTAACTATCACAAAAATCTACATCAAAATTATTCCACAACTCATAAGCAAATACATCTCAATAGTCCTCATAAAAAAATGTCCGTTCCTTCCAAAATCTAATATTCCATCATATAATCTTTAAAATGGATTGTGAGCAAGTATGCTTAACCTGTAAAGACCAGCAAATTAGAAAAGTTAACCCAGCTGGATATCATGGTCTATGCGCTGTTCACATCATACCTTCAGGACAAAATCAAAAATGTATTCACTGTAATTCAATTATCCCAATAATTTTTGACATAAGCTCCAAACATTGTAGTAATTGTTCAAGTATATGTCAAGAAACATATAAACTTTGTGGTCATGATGTTTGTGAAAATTGTATTTCAAAAGAATGCCCAGTTTGTAGAGATTTATGTAATTTTTGTAGAGATTCTAAAGATACAAGCCTGATGCAATGTCTTCATATTATTTGTAAAGAATGTTTAAAAGAAGCAAATTCTCATTGTCCTTTGTGTAAGGCATTTATAGAAATATATGATATTGAATGTGAATATTGTCTTATTAAAGCTAAAATTATAGAAATTTATGAATGTCCTCATAAAATATGCGAGAACTGTTATGGAGAAAATGAGAATCAGTGTCCTTTTTGTAAGAGTTTGATCAAAAAAGATGAGAAAAATAAAGGACTTGGGGTTTTTGAAGGGGAAAAAGATGAAGGCGCTAAACCCCAAGAGATTGAAATTATTAATAAAAACTTGTCGGGGGTAGAAATTCCTATAAAAGTTTATGGAAAAAAAGAAATCGAGAATTCTGACTCAGAAATTGCTGAAAAAAACAACTATGAAATACATATAAAAGATAATAAAATGTTTTCTTCACCCAGCAGCTCATCTTCAAAAAACTCAAAAGAAATAGAAAATTTGGAGGATATTTTAGAAAAACAACCATTACTAAACTCAAAAATATATAAAAAATTAGAGATTTCAGAAGAACAAAATAGTGAAAGAACTAATTTGGATGAAAATTTTGAAATCGGATATAACAATAATCAAAAAGCTAATCAAAAAAATAAAAGCAAAAATGATTTTAAAGTTAAAGAATATGTTTATACTAATGATAATAATTCCAAGGAAGATGTTATAAATAATAGTGCATCAATAGACGTAGAAAATGCTGATTTTAATCAAAATAAAGATGTGGCCTGCTGCTATAAGATTTTGTTTAATTTTTTTTTTATAGCATGCTGTTGCTGCTGTTCACTTTTCTGGTGCTGTAATGGGACATCTTTAAATGAAAATGAAGTTAATGAAAATAGTTGCTTCTATTATCTTTTATGCCTTTGCTGTTGTAAACTTAGATCTTTGGAGCAGAAGTACTGGATTAAAATACTGAAGAAATGCACTTTATGTAAAAGAAAGCTTGAGAAGAAAAACTAATATATCATAAAATAAAGATTAGATTAGAAACTTAACTCTTTAAACTGCTTTTAAACCAAATTTATATTAAGATTCTTATAGTTAACAGGATTATCATATATTTCCCAATATAAACTTATAACAAAATACAAATTCAAATCAAACCTAAGAATTCACATATTGATTTTTTGTATTCTGATTGCTAATTCTGTACGATATAATTATATCCTTGTATTTACACTTTAATATATAGTTTAATATTTTTTATAATCAGAATTACATTAAATTTTTAAAAAATGTATAAATTTATAGTGTCTAAGTGAAAAAATAATTTTGTCTATTTAATTCATACTATAAATTTTCCTTCCGATTTAAAATGACATCTTTATCAAAAAATCTAAATCATAAAAAGTCTATATTTAATATGATTAAAAATTATATAAAACCCAAAACCTTAAAGCAAAGTTATAATTCTAATTTAAAAATCTATTTTATATTTCTATTATAGCAGAAATCCGTAAGAATCGATGATTAGAAACAAATACGATCGAGGTTTGTTTGTCCTACAATCTGTTTCTTTAGGCAGATTCGGTATATTAAACCACTCATTGTCGCTGGTTATGTGACTCTTATATAAAACCCAAAACCTTAAAGTAAAGTTATGACTCTAATTTAAAAATCTATTTTATATTTCTATTATAGCAGAAATCCGTAAGAATCGATGATTAGAAACAAATAAAAATGAGGTACGCTGAATTTTTTATTTTTTATATCATCTTGCTAGCCTCTTCAAAAAGCATTCATCATGATAAGAACAGTCTCCAGCATCGGCATGATAATGATCGTTTTCTAATCCTTCAGAATTTTGACTTAGATGAAAGCTTATTAGAAAGTAAATCTGTTGACGATAATCGAATTACAATAGAAAAAAGATTTTTAACAGGCACATGCCTTATAGCAAATTGCAAAATATGTAATAGAATTAAAAAAGTTTGTGCTGAATGCGAGGCTGGATATGAATTGAAAAATAGTATATGTGAGAACTTGAAAGACAATAAAAATCAAAAAGACAAAAGTTCTAAATTTTCAGTTTATATTATTATTATTGTTGTTACTTTGCTTTTTGTGCCAATAGCTTTCTGTATGTAAGATTTATATAGGTTGGCAATATATCTGAAAAAAAGAATTAAGACAAATCCATTTGTAGAAGCACCAACACAGATATTCACTGAAATAAGAACTCCAGTGAATAATTCTATAAATAGCCCAGCAAATGAAGGAGGATTATCTGTCAGAAGTCTTGTAGAAAATGATTGCCAAGAGTCAACTAATGATAAGACTGGAATAGCTAATGATGAAAGTCATAATAATTATCCAAAAGGAAATTTTGAAAAAGTATTTATTATGGTAACAGATGATGAGAAAAAAAATATCAATGAAGAATGTGCGATTTGTTCTGATAAGCTAAATCCTATGGATAATATTAGAAAAGATTCATGTGTTCATTTATTTCATGAAAAGTGTATTATGGGTAAAATCATTTCATCTGATAATATACTTTGCCCTTTAAGCGAAAGTATAACAGATGATCATAGATTTAGTTGAAAGCATAAGGTCATTAATATATTATAAAAAATATGTGGAAAATTAAAGATATTGGATGTGTCTATATGAAAATTATTTAATTTAAAATTTATGTATAAACTAAAAACTGAATTAGCAAATTATAATTATATACGCAATGAATAATATATCTTAAGGAATTTACTCAAAGTTATTTAAAATAACATAATTATTGTAATAAAAGGCGAATAAAGATAAATAGGTTTATCTTTAATATTATTTTTGAATTTAAATTTTCATTGTTAGTCCAAAATACATGTTACTAAAAGTGATTAGGGTTATTTGTAAATTATTTAAACATTTTGCATATAAATATAAACCCTATACTTTATTACTACATTTTTAACTGAATAGATTCTTAACGCTATAAGCTATTTTTTCTGATTTCTATTTATTTCATAACATAAATAACAACTATTTTCATATAATAAAGTTTAGTATTTCAAAATTTAGAAAATAAGTCAAAAATTGTCTGAAACTTGTTAAATAAGTTAATAAATCGTTAAAATTTTATTCAACCATAACAAGTATCAATAAAGTTAAAACCTATACAAAGTTATATTTATCTTATAAAGCATTCCCAACAATTCTATCATTTTAGATTTTAGATTTATTTTTTATCAAAGAAAAAAATACTGATATATTGATATATAAAAAATTTAAATGGGAAATAAAAATTGCTGTTCTAGTGGACCTACTTTAACTCACAATTACCCGATTTTCAATATGATATTTAGAGGATCAAAAAGAGAGTTTGAATATGAAATAAGTCTTAAGAAACCTGAAGAATTAGATAATCTGACGACTAATATTAACAATCTTGAAGTAAACCCTTTAGGTTACTGTATGATTTGTAATAGAGCCAAGATGTTTAAGATGCTTATTGATAAAAAGTGCTCATTTGCAGCTATGGATAAACTGTTTGATAGAAAGAACTTTCACATTTTAGATTACATTTGCAGTGTTGGATATATTGAGATTTTCAAAGAATATTTGCCGATTTATATGAATTTTGAAGAAAGGCACTCAACCATTTCAACTATCACTATAAATCTTGAAAAATCAATTATAGTAAACAACAATCTGAATCTTCTTCCTATTCACAGAGCATGTCAAGAAGGTAATTTAAATATCCTCGAGCATATGCATACTTTTTTTTCCAACCGTACCGAAACGCCACCAGAGTTCAATATCGAGTCAAAAGATGAAACTTATGGAGAGAATTGTGCTCTTATTGCTTGCCGAAGAGGACATTTCCTTATAGTAAAATACTTACACGAACACTGTGAGGCAAATTTTAACTTACTAAACCTAAACAAAGAAAATGCTGTAATTATTGCTTTAGCTGGAATGAACAAAAATCCAAAATGCGATGATTATTTCAAAATTATTCAGTACTTGATATGTGCTGTAAAATTACCAATTAGAGAATATTATGAAGAATTATTACTTATTTCTAGAATACCTAAGGCTGTGAATTATATTGAAAAAAAACTTTATGAAGTTGGAATTGATACTTCTAAGGATCAAATAGAAGAAAAATATGCTCATAATAACTCAGGGGTTTATAGGTATGATAAAGATGTAGATCCTAGCAATTTGTTCACAGAATCTTTTAGGAAAATGGATAAAACTACGTCTGTTTTGAGCTCAATCAAATCAGTGTGGTCTTCTAATGATTATAGACGAATATCTGTTTTTAGTAGCATGCTTTTTAAGTGATAACTTCTTTTTATAAATCTGTTAGTTTAATTTGTTTGTATTAAAAACTAGGCTTGTGTTTTAGTTTTATAGTAATCTTGAATGATTTGCAAAATTTTTTTTAATAGCATACTTGAGCATATTTATTATCACAAATTTTGATTAAAAATTCTAAATAATCAATCTTATTTCATGCCAAAAGGAATTTCAGCAAAAAGTATCTATACTACAAAATTGACAAAATATTTAATTGATTGAACATTGGAATCCTGCTTATGAACATATAATATTCAATAAACAGCATATTGATTAGAAAAACACATTAATCATTAGTAATAGTTGCAGCATAAAAATTTGAAATCCTAAGAAAAGTTTCAGTTGTTAAAGGATACTTTTTTTTTACCTGGATGCTAAAATCTTGATAATTTCTATAAACTGTAGTAACTTGATGAAATTTCAATAGCATGAATGATTTTGTATAAACAGTCACTAGCTCAATAGGAACTTTATCATTTATTCATTTGTTATCATACTTTAATTATGCTAGAAACTTATTTTCTATTTCTTAAACATCCCCTGAAACCTAAACTTTTTAGTAAAATCTCAAGTTTAATCATTTACTTTCACTAAAAATGCAAATTGGGCTGGCTACAGGCTATCATCACCTCATCAAGAATTGTAAAGTTCCAATTATATGACTGATAACTC
>MPUH01001521.1:0-13532 GCA_001970955.1 Stentor coeruleus | reverse complement strand
CTATTGAGAGTTACTAAAAATCATCAAGAATCACTAATAATAAAAAGTTTATTCACTGTAAATACTATATTTCCTTACTAAGTATCTAATTATATTTATTTTTATAGAAGTTGTAATATCTAAGATAATTAGTTAGTTTGTAGTTATTTAAAAAATAAATCTTAGGTCATTCAGCTTTTATTAAGTATTTGCTATCTTCATAATACATACTCTTATATAAATTTTCAATGAATTGCCCAAATGCAAAAAAAAAAATCACATAAACTCTAAAAGCTTAGTTTGAAGCATATGATTTAATTGTATGAAATTTTAAATGAATTGAATAACTCCATGAATTTTTATAAATAAACTTTGAATTTCTGTATTAAAACTATCTCAACAATCAACAATTATTTCATACAAAAGCTGTTTCTAAAGACTATTTGTATATGCCTCAAACTTCTTTGATAATTTTATAAATTTAAAAGCCAAGGTTTTATATGATAAAAGCCCATTTAAAGTTTTTACTAGCTTAGCGTAGACTGTAAATAGCGAGATAAAAATTATTAAATTTCAGTCCACAGAATATTCTCTTAAAATATCTGAATACTATGGGAAACGCATCTAAAAATGAATCAAAAGAAAACTAATCCATCTGCACTATCTCAATACCAATAATAAAATCATTATGCAAATACTAAAACTTAAATTATTTCAAAATAAAAAATCAATTAACATAAATTTTCCGAATATTGAATTTTTACTCTTTAGATCACTTTTAAAGCATATTTACATAAGATATAATTTACTAATTTAAATCATGGAACAATCTAAGTCCATTGTGTCTTGACTTAAGTCCTTCTTAAGCTCTTCAGGCAAGCGTATTGAATCAGTTTGCTTCTCATCATCTATCAAAAGGACTATTCTATAAGAATAAAGGGCAACTTTTTTCCATGCCTTGATATGATTGCCTTTCAACTTTTTGACTCTGAAAACTCTAATAAATTTTGGAATACAAAAATCAGACCATAAGACATTAAGCATAAGAATAAAAGACAATCTTACTTCAGGGCAACGAAAATATTCAGTTTGGAAAGCTGAATTATATACAAGGTCTTTAACTTTGAAGTCTGCAAAATACTTCATCTGAAGACCTAAAGTCACTGCTTTTTGCAAAAGAGCATAGTGGGTAGTGAAATGAATTAAAAATTCATTCCAATAATCTTGCTGACAGTCTCTAAGGTCTTTATGAGCTTCTTGATCTCCCTCAGAGCTTAGGCTAGAAATCATTCTGATGTGCATTAGAAAAAGCTTAGCTTTGATATCTTCGACTGTCACATGTCTAGGAGTTTTTCCTCCTTTCATCACAAAATCCTTGCAAATAGACTTTTTGCTAGGCTTCAACATCCTAACAAGTTTAGAATAATCTAAGTAAATATCCATTATAACCATACTGATATGAACTAATCAAAAATGGAAAAAAAGCATACAAATTTTTAGGCAATAAATATTAGCAAAGAAATGAAAACGAACTAAAATTAAAGTTTATCATGTTTTATCATTATAATTAGATATGATCGTAGTATTATTTTATAATAATTTAGAAGCAAGTTATAAAAATATCAAACAAGAGGAAAGTAGGAATCTTACTTTATGCAGACGATATAGTCCTAGTTATGGACTCTGAAAAAGAATTACAAGGCTTAAGCAAAATAGTTGAGAAATGGCTTACAGGCTATAAACTCAACCTCAACTATTCTAAATCAGAAGTAATGGTATATGAAACTAATCATAAACCATAAATAACAATTAATAAAAACCAACTTAAAGAAACTGACTCCTGCAAATACCTTGAATACATTTCAAGTAAAAGAAAAAGCAGCGAAAAATATATAATCGATAGAGAAACAAAAATCAAAGGAGCCCTAGGCTTCTTTTTAAACATAGTAAACACACTGAAAGGAATCCCAACCCAAAAAAAAAAAATTATAGCAAAAGTATGCATAGAAACAGTTGGATTATATGGGACAGAAATTATAACTAATCAAGAAAAGTAAGAAAAATAATAGATAATATATAAATAATACAAAGAAAATTTATTAGATCATTACTAAAAGCTAATCAAAATTTTGTGAATGAAATAATCATTCTTGAACTAGGCATAACCTCAGTAAGAAGTCTAATGATCTAAGATTGCTAAAATTTAGACAAAGAATACATCAAGAAAAAGATACATTTAATGAGGTAATGCATATAGAAAACAAAACAAGAGACCTCCTATGGGAAAAAAGATGCAAAGAAATCATATCCAAATACAAAATTGGAGATTATAAAGAGACTAATAACAGCAACGAATTGCTAAAAGCATCTGTTAAAAAGATAAAAGAGACAAATATAGAACGACAAAAAGAGATACTAAAAAATAAAATAACAGCAGAACTATACTTAGCCACCACGAAAGATAGAAACACAGAAATGCTGCTTATATACCTAACTTAAAATTCAAGCATAAATTTATAGACAGGACTGATTTTCCAAATGAGATCAGGATCAAATTTCACAAAACATTGCAAATACTTAAAACATCAAAGCACGGATAAAAAATGTCCTTACTATCAACATTGGGCAGAAAACAAAAATACGATATTGAAAATTGTAATGAATACAAAACTGAAAGACATGAAATAGAAAACGAACTTAAAAAATATGCAAATGAAGAAACTAATTTTTTTTCATTATCGCATATCGTTTTATGGAATAAAGAATTTGAAAAAACACTTAGAGAAAACACAACTAACAAGAAATTATCAAGATCGACAGAGAAATAAAAAACTTTATCACGAAAATATACTATAAAAGAAGAAAATTAATATTCAAGCGATAAATCCTAACTAATACTAATACTAGAAGCAAGTTTATGATAATTTTTATAAGATGCATTTAAGTGGCAATATTAAAGTTAATTATCTCTCCAAGTTATAAAAGATGCTTTATTAAGGTTTAGATTTATTTAAACAAAAAATCAGTGTAAAGTTGATATTTTTAAAATTTTCAATATGCAAGCTTTATAATAAGAATTTTCTCTAGTCTTTTTTATTAGATTAAGAATCATATCTTATTCATTATAAAAATCATATCCTAATTAACAAACTCAATCAACTTGAAATTCTCAACCTTTTAAATCTACAATTTCTTGATAAAAATTAATATCTACAATTTTCACTACAAATGATACCAAAATGAAAAAAACTATTACACATATCAACCCTATCTTAATCTCAAGTTTCTAGAAATATGAATTCTTTCACTTTATTATTTTGAAATTAAATTCATTTTGATATAAATTTCTTATAATATCTACTTATTTCCAGTAAGTTTATAGAGTTTTCAGTTTATAATCATTTTTACTTGAATTATATCAGATTATTTGTGAGAAAGGAATATAATTTTTAAAATCGCATGTCAGCATATATAATATAATAATGGAATTTTGATATCTTTATTTCAAATGAATAAAATATACTTGATTAATAAACTTCAAAATAATAATCAAAAATCTTATCAACCAAAAATTATTTACAAAGAAACAGAAGTTTAATAAAGTGATCAAGAAGTAAAGACAATATAATTAATTAAGAACTAATAAAATATGATCTTGCTGGCTATAGGGAGAATTAATACAGGTAGCCTATACCAGCGAATGAGTAAAGATTTACACCAGCAGCCCATCCTTCATTGCCATGGGCCTAATACATCTCAAGGTGAGACGCTGCACTTGTAAGTTTTCCTTACTTTCACCAATTGCTCACCCCTTGTTTAGCTTTTCCTCAGCCTTATCGGCACTCTCATAATTCTTAGCCACTTGCTCTCGCTCATACCTTTCAAAGCATTTGTTAAGGTTTTGATATGCCAAGATGGTGAATCGGGACTCATCAAGTACATTCAGCAGACTAGATTTCTTTTCTCGCCAAAACCTTCTTTTTGGGTCGGCTTATCTAAGCACCATCTCCTGCATGGCTAAAAGAATGTTTTCGAAGTAAACAAAGAAGTCCTAGGAATTTCAGGGAAATAATTCGGAAAAAAAATTAGAAAAATTCAGTAGTGGTGGGGGGGTTTTCAAGCCTTACTTCAAGGAAGAATTCGAGATATAAGAAATTTCTAATGCTTATAAAGTTAGTAAATATATTTATAGAAATTCTTATTGAAAAGCAATTAGTCTATATACAAGTAGAGTTTAAAAAGTCTTAAAAGTTAATTAAGTATATGTAAAATATTGACTTTAGTTATTTGGATACTGCAATTATATATATAATGATGTAAAATCGAATTTCGTAAGTAAAATCTTAGTTGAATTGAATTCAAAACTATTCTTCATTTTTTTCTTATAATTGTCTGCAATTTTGTATGAATTAAATTCAAGTTTTTTTCATATTTTTTGATAATTGTCTACAATTTTAAGTTGAATTGAATTCAAAATTTTAGTACTTATAAATATGGATACAGTATATACAAATCTGAAAGAAGGAGAGGAGGGTAAACCTTCGGACGATCAAGACTATACTGAAATGATAGAAGAGTATGAAGAAGAGTATGAAGAAGAGAATAAAACGGAGCTTGACCTTACTTCAAGCATCAGAAAGCAATCATCAACTAGTCATCGATCTGGATTATCTAGTGATGAAGATAATCAAAATGAAAAAGCTGACATTATTCAAATGAAAGCAAAAATTTCTATTACCAAAAAAAATTCAGAAGCAAGTATCAAAAATAAACCTGAGGAAGAAGTAAAGGAAATAAGCCAAAATAAGATTGAAGAAGAGAAAAAAGATAATGCTCAATTGCAATTAAGGGAAGAAAAAAATATTGAGGATGCCTATGGAGATGCTGGAAGCCAAGATAAATCAGAAATAAGAAAAAATGAAGATCATTATGAAGATAAAGAGAAGTTTGAACCAGAATTAATAAAAGGAACTCAGATTGTTGTAGAGCCTGAAAACTTAGAATCTTCAGAAAAAAGGGGCATTTACTTTGTTTACTCAATTCCTTTTAAAGGTATATCTGCGTTTAATATTACTTTATATACTGAAGCAAATGAGTATTATCTAGTAAAAGCTCATGTGGTAACTAATTCAAACTTAGGAGATAATTTTACTATTTTTTACGCATATTATTATAGCTCATATGGCTTTAAATCGTTTAAAATTGAATATTTATACAACGGGGATACTTTTAATGAAGAAAGAAAAGATAAAAGGTTACTTTACGATGGGCAATTAACAATTGTGTTCGACTTAAAATTTAAGTGTCAGTATAAAATACTTATGTTTGATCTTGGTGCTGCTGCAGGAAAATCCATTTCACCTTACAAAG
Source organism: Stentor coeruleus (assembly GCA_001970955.1). Lineage (NCBI taxonomy): Eukaryota > Ciliophora > Heterotrichea > Heterotrichida > Stentoridae > Stentor > Stentor coeruleus. Next base: position 8,183 of record MPUH01001521.1, on the reverse strand, counting down.
TTTTCAGTATTTTGGCAAAAAATTTTATAAAAAGTAATCAAGCTTCGTTTATTCCTATGATGATTCAACAAGGAAAAACAGTTCAAATGATAGAGAAAAATGAAAATATTAAAGATTTTATTAATTACATTCAAGATACAATTGATGAAGCAAAGCTGGACTTAAGAAATGAAAGTCTTTTAAGTGACATTATTACTATACTAGCTTCTATAGGATTACAAAATATAAATCTCAATAAAATAAAATATAATCTTTTTCAAGATATTATAAATTCACTTGAGAAATTAGTCATGGTTAATCAACGATTCTGGAGAGACTTTTTTGGAAAAATCAACAATAAAGGATTTTTACAAATAGCAATGAAACTTACCATAAAAAACAACCCATCAGCTATTTCTAAAGTCATGATAAAGTTTCTAAATCCTGAAGATAAATTACAGATTATCAAAGATTTATTAATAAATCTTTCAGATGGAAAAGTTTATATTGACAAAAATTTAACTACTTTAATTCGAAAAATCATAGATAAGTCCCCAAAAAATATAGCCGAATACAAGAAACTAGCTAAAATAGCAAATGATCTCGAAGAAATGATAATAATAGTCGAGAAAATTAATGAAAAAGGAGATCAAGAACAAAGCATGTTTTCAAGTTCATGGAAAACAGAACTTAAAACAGACATATCCAACTTTTTTAAGAGATTTGGTTTATCAATAAAAAACATTCTTGAAATTGTATCTATCATAGAAGTTAAGGGACAGGACATTAAAGATTTCTTTTATGAACCACATTTAAGAAGTTGCTTTGAAAATGCTCTTGAAAATATAAATGTCAACTGCAAAAAACTTGAAATTATCAGGAATATTTTTTTAAACAAGAGCCTAGACTTGATTTACAAAGATAATACTTTGGATACATATATTCAGTTTTTAATAAAGAATTCAGACCTTCCATTTTCAGTAATTTTTAAAGTATTATTAGGGTCAAATGTCAAATCTTCTATTAAGTACTTGAAAATTTATGTCTATGAAAAAATAATAAAGTACGATAAAAAATGCTTTGACGAATTGGCAAAAGATTTTATTCAAATATCAGATGAAAATAAAAGAAATGAGATCATTAAAAAAGCTTTAACTGGAGTATTTGATTATTATTCCAAATGTAATAGCATTTTTGAAATTGGCTTAAGCATAGAAAAAAACGAAATCATGCTGGTGAAAAATGAATATATTAGTAGAGTGTTAAATGAGATTGAAAAGCTAAATTGTGCAGATAAAAATAACTATTCTCTTTCTATGATTACTAAAACCTTTGGTAATAATGAGAACTGCTATGTTGCAAAAGAGTTAAAAAAAGGTATTTTTGATCGTATAAAATCTCAGAATTTTAAAGCAGCTGAAACACGTCTCTTAATTCTACAAAAACCATCATCAGATCAAGTTTCTTACTCAATGCTCATAAAATCTGAATATGTCAATAAACAAGTTTTGGAAATGCTCAAAGATTGCATTACCTCTATAATTCGAGATCTTAAAGATAAAACATTTACTATACAAGAATGTCAATACATAATGCAACAAGCAAAACTTGACAGAGAAATCTTTTTAGAATACTTACAACGAACAGATGAAATAAAAAATATTAAACATAACTTCAGTGAATTAATTGATGATTTAAAAATTGATTACAATAATATTCTTGAAAGGAAAGAAAACCTAAAATTATTTATTGTAAACTATCTTAATAATGCAACAGATTCTAAGCAGATAAATGAAGCTCTTAATGTGCTTTCTAATGAATTCTTTTCTAAAAAAATTTGCGAGTATCAAATACAGAATGCATATTTACAGATTATTTTTCTACCGAAAATTTTGCAACCAATCGAAGCTATATCTTTAGAAATCCGTCTAGTCTATTGTTCTGATCTTTTTAATGAATGTTATTTAAAAGCAAAACTAGTTGGTAATTTAACATCGCAGCAAATAATATCACTTGTTAGACAAGCATATGATGAAATGAAAACAGAAATGCGACTACTTTTCTTGAATATGAAGCAAATGAAAGTTGAAAGAGTTGAACAAATTATAAAATCTGTGCAAAGAGTAAAAGAAGAAATCAAGATTATGTCTTTAGTTATTTTCCCTATAGAGCAAGGATTAGTTTTGCATAATAGAGCTTGTCAAGACTTAGAAGCAATGAAAAAAATATTAGGTAATAATTGTGAGAGTTTAATAAAAGAATTTGCATATATTAAAAATAATTTTACTGACAAATGCAAATTCAAAGAATCTATGAAAAAAATAAGAGATTTATTAATTAAAATCAAAACTAATGCAAATCAGCAGCTTGAACCTTTAATTGGATCTTTTGAAAATCAACTTTCAGATATTACAGCACTATTTGGTGAATACAATGAAGCTAAGCTTTTGATAAAATATTTATCAGAAATAAACCTTTTAAAATTCACTGAGGGCGTTCTTTCTTTACAAAAATCAATAAATTTGTCAGATGAAAGTATAATTCAGGAATGCGAACAATTTAAAAGGTTATGCATTGATGAAAAAGCTAATCTTTATTGCGACCGATATTTAATGCTCTGTAGAAATATTCATAATATAGTACTCATGGATTATGATGATGATGATCAAATAAAAAGGATTGTCGATTTTATTAATGTTTTAAAATCTAGTAACGAATTGATAAAATTCTGTTATAGGTTAAAAGATGAAGAAATTGATTATTTAAAGGAATCAGTTAATGATATTGATGAAGAAATTGTTAGGGCACAAGATATTATTGACTTAGAAGAAATATGGATTTATTTTAAAAAAGTTAATGACATTAGGAGTTATAGAGAATTCACTTCATCGATAATTGAACTAGGGGAAAATTATACAACTTTTGTTGATAAAGTTAAGTATTCCAGTTCTATTATTACTAATATTAAAGAATTCCATCATGAACTTAATTTAAAAGAAGAAGCTAAGAAAAAGCAAATTATTGAAATTATTTGTAATTCTGAGTTTAAGTTTGTTAAAGTTAAAAACCATTATGATGTTGAACTTACTTACAAAATGACAGTTCAAAAAGGGAAAACTCATGCTAAAAGGATGAATGATCTATTAGAACTTAAAGACAGAGCTGCTTTAATTACTAATAGCGGAACTAATGAAGAATCTAAAATCAACATAAATGTAGAAATTTCTAAAATAACTGCCTTTATAGAGCTTGTTAATTGCATATCTTCAATAATCGACACTTTAAAAAATCTGCAGGAACTTGGATATCCAGAGTTAGAGCCACAACAGAAACCTTTTAATTGTATAGATGAAGTTTTTACAGAAGCAAAAGTTTACGAAGAATCGCTAAAAAATACATCCAAAGAATGGTTAGAAATTCTAAAAGATATTTATTCAAGTTTTCCATCCCTTACAAACCTATATGGAAAGCAATTTTTGGTACTTGAAGACTATTTTTTTGAAAACAAAAAACAAATAAAAGCTGAAACACTTCTAAAATACATCGGCAAAATTCATAAAAAAGTTGAAGTTAATAATAAAGCTAAAACTGTTAGAGAAAGAATGATTGAACTTGGTAAGTTGATTGAATCCATGGATTCAAGCACAAAAAATCAGCAAATAATCACTCGTATTAGAGCATTAAAACTCGAGCAAAAAATCTTCCAACAAAAAAATCAAATAACTTATATAATAAGTCAAAATGTTCTCGAAGGAATCCTCACGCTATTTCTCCAAGCTGACTACAACTTTCCAAGAGCAGATCAAATTCTTTTCTGTACAAATCAAACTTCATCAGGAGAACTTCTAAGCTTTGTCCATCGATGTTTTGGTGATTCATCAGGCCAATTATATCTTTTAGTAAACTGTGAACGTATGACTTATGAGAGTCAGGAACGTTTTAAAAAAATATTTCAAGAACTTTATGATGAAGCTAGAAATGAAGAATTTAGATTTGGAATTTTTTCAGTAGATGCAAAAAGTCAGATCTTGGAATTTTTTAAATATCACAAACAAATCAGTTTAATGAGAATAAACAAAGTTAATTATATAAATTCTGAACAATTAAAAAAAGTCATTAGCGTTGTTGATAAAACTACAACATGCATTACTTCTGCAGAATCTGGCTTTGGAAAAACATTTTTTGTTAAAAATAGAGCTAAAGGCAGAGAATTTAAGTCTGTTTCAATAAATGGCGAAATATCGTTAGCTTCATTTACCAAGAATTTATGTAAAATGCAGATCAGAGGCTCAGCAACTTTACTAATAAAAGTAAATGTGAATAATGATATGGAACTTGTTAATAATATGATTATGAATCTCTCATTATTCAAGACTTTAGTTTCAGATAACAGAGTTTTTATATTGCCTAATGATACTGAACTTTATATTGAGATCGCTAATAGTTTCAATAACTTTTTATATTCATCTTTAGCTTATGTTAGCTATTTGAAGCCTAAAAATATTGATCATTTTGATATAGATACTTTAAATGCTAGTGATAGTCATAATGATTGGCTAAATTATGTTGGAAATTACTTTAAACTTTATAAAGATAGGACATTGAATTCTAGAGAGTTAGATTATAATAAGAGGGCATCTATGGGTAAAATCTCAAATCAAGATTTAGCTAACTGGCTTAGAGAAGAGCTAAAACAAGAGGATGGATCCTCATCAAATTTTATACAGCTAGATACTTTTGTTAGAATTTTGGGAATTTCACTAAAAATGTTTGAGCAGTGCTTTTTCTTTCAAGTTGAAGGAGTAAATGTTCAAATACAAGAGATGCAGAAAAATGGTCTTCAAGCATTAAAACCTGAAATAGAAAATTTAAGATCTACGATCTTCGAAGTACTTCTCAAATCAACTAAAGAGTTTACTACAAAGTCGATTAAAAATGTTAGTAAAAACCAGAATAATGCAAAAATTAAGGACACAGCCGATGGAAATGAAGAATTCATTCAAAAAAACGAATGTAACGTAGCTTGGGAAAGTACTGATCACTTTGTAATAATTTTTATAGAAGATGGAGGAGTCCAATACCTCTATAGAACCTCACAGAAAGTCCCAGAAAACATTAAAAAAATTATTTATATTTTTAGCAATCATCTTATATATGGGAATCAACTTAATGCAAATATAAAAAACAATAAATATACCATAAAAGATTATTCTAACTATTCTCACAATGAATTTCTTTCAATGCTTAAAACTTATACAATGAGGCCAATCGAGAATGAATTATCAAATTGTGGCTATGTCTTAACCCCAGACAACTTCCTTAAAATGAATTTAATTTATATAAGAGCTAGAGCTAAAATTCCAATTGTGATTATGGGTGAGACTGGAGTTGGTAAAACTTCTTTACTTAGGTTTTTTGTTAAAGAAATATTGGGTGAATTTCTTGAAATATTCTGCATACATGCAGGCACTTCGCTTCAATTGATAAATGAGAAAATGACAAGTTTCATAGAAAAGGCTAAAAAAAATCCAGATAAAAATCTGTGGATATTTTTTGATGAGTTTAATACTAATGAAAACTTAGGAGTTCTTTGTGAAATCATGATGGATAGGGTTTTCAACAATGAATCTGTACCAGAAAATATTGTGTTTTGTGCAGCTTGCAATCCATATAGGAAGAAAAATAAAAACACTATTTCTGATCAGAATATCGGTATACAAAGGAAAAGATTATATTTTGCTGAGTCTAATAGTTTAATGCATATGGTCAAGCCTCTTCCTGATAGTATTATAAATTACATATGGGACTTTGGATCTCTTACAGAAAGTGATCTTCAGAAATACATTGAAGCTATGCTAAAGAAAATTGATTCAAAACATGAAGCATTGTTTTCAAGATTAATTACAGCATCTCATAAATGGTTTAAAAAAGAAGAAGACTGCAGCAGTGTTAGTCTTAGAGATGTAGAAAGATTTATAAGACTTTACAATTGGTTTAAAGAATCCAGAATACAAAGAAAAAATATTGATAATAGCGAAAAGTACAATGAAAATGTTAAAAATTTTAAACTTGACCCGATTTGCAAAATTAATGACGAAGAGTTGGCATTAGGAATATTGTCTTTTTGCCATTGCTACTATTTACGTATTTCAAATGAAAATGATAGAAATAAATTCCTATTAAATGCTAGTGAAATTTTAGGTAAATCAACAACTGAGATAAATAATATAATACAATCTGAGCAAGATGATCTTTTAGCGAGAATGGAATTGAAACAAGGGACGGCCTTGAACCAAGCTTTGAGAGAAAATCTTTTTGCCATCATCCCATGTGTCTTTGCTAAACTACCTGTTTTTATATGTGGTAAACCAGGGTGTAGTAAATCGCTAGCTATATCTTTAGTTTTCAGCAATTTTAGAGGAGATAAATCATTTGATGGCTATTTTAAGAAATTACCAGAACTAATTCAAATACCTTACCAAGGCTCTGAATCATGTACTTCTGAAGGGATAGAAAAAGTATTTGAAAAAGCAGAAAAGTATCTTGTCACAGACAAAAACCTCCTCCCTGTTATAGTTTTTGATGAAATAGGTCTTGCGGAAATCTCAATATACAATCCTTTAAAAGTTCTTCACAGTTATCTTGAAATGGAGAATATAAAAGTGGGTTTTGTGGCAATTTCTAATTGGAGATTAGATGCATCAAAAATGAATCGCCTACTTTATCTAGCTCGTCCAGACCCAACAGAGCAAGAACTAGAATTTACAGCTAAAAGCATTTATTCTTCAATATGCAAGTTGGAAAAATATCAAAACATTATTTCTTTTTTGTCTAAAAGTTATTTTGAACTTAAAAACTCTATGAAAAATGATTTTCATGCTGATTTTTATGGGCTTAGAGATTTTTATAATGTTATAAAACAAGTGTCATATTGGATAAGCAAAAACACAACTGCTGATTTTAATAATGTTGTAGTATATTGTAAGCATGCTATTGAAAGAAATTTTGGAGGTATGCCTGGAAAAACACAGGTTGTATGGGAGTCATTTTGTAAGTATTTGAATTTGCAAGAAATTAAGGATGATATCCCAGATTCAAAAACTATTGACTTAATCATGGAAAATTTCAAAGATAAAAATTCACGGTTTTTAATGATTATTTGCAATAAAGAAGTTGGTAGTTATATTCTCGAGAAGAATCTTCGTGCAAACCTTAAAAATTATAAATTTATTGTTGGTAGCTCACTTGATGATGATCTTAAAAACGAAGATTATGCATTTAATTGCCTAAGCAATATGATTTTAGATATGGAGAAAGGAAATTGTTTAGTTTTAAGTGATGTAAATCAGATATATAGTTCGTTATATGATTTGTTTAACCAAAATTATTCAATACAAGGAGATAGAAAGTATTGCAGAGTAGCATTGGGAGCATTTTTCAACCCAAGATGTTTTGTCCATCCTGATTTTCATGTAGTAATATTTTTAGGCAGTGGTGATGAAGACATAATGAATACCCAACCTCCTTTCCTAAACAGATTTGAAAAACATCGACTAACCTTTGATAATTTTTTATCTAATACAGAAACAAATATTGCAATAAAACTTCGAAATTGGATAAAATCTCTGCATGTTATTAACTCAGAGGAAATATGGAAATCTGAAAAATTATTCCCAATATACAATGATGATACATTGAAACTACTAGTTAGTAACCATTGTAACGAAGATACAACTGAAGAAAATATAGAAGAAATTATAGAAAAATGCAAAATAGAACTAATAAAAATTGCCCCAGCAGATATTTTAGTTATCATTGAAAATGCTTCAATCACCATTGATGAAAAACAGTTCATTAGAAATAAATGGAGAGAATTGCATGAGAAAGCATTTTATAAATTCCTTGAAGAAATAATGGAAAGTGAGCAAAATAACAAATTTATGGTTATGACTTATCAAGCTGAAAGAGTTGGGAAAATTTTTACTGGAAATGCTGAGAATTTGGTTTGTGTTAAACAGATTACAAGTTTTAAGTCTGATAGAGAGTTTGATAAAGATATGCAAGCATTTATTCAAAGTGAATATAAAATGTGTGTTATTAAATTAGAGTTTTCAATTGAGCACCAGCATATGAACTACTTGAAATATAAGGTAGAAAATTTACTTAAAGAATTTGATAAAGAAAATAAAAAGAAAATTTGCTTG
>MPUH01001520.1:0-13540 GCA_001970955.1 Stentor coeruleus | reverse complement strand
AAGTAGTATAGGATATTGCAAATTGTTAAAATTATGGTTATGGGAATTATGGTAATGGATAAGGGGTGTAATTATTATAAGGTAAGTAAAAAATTTGTTTTTAAAGGATTGGGGAATTATGGTAATGGATAAGGGGTGTAATTATAGTAGAGGGTGTTAGGATTTTAAGTAAAAAATTTGTTTTTAGAGAATTGAGGCATTTTTCTATTGGTCTAAAGTTATACCAATAATACAAACCGCAAAAAAAAAAATGTAATCGTGTAAGGAAAAAAGTATATAAGTCCTTAAAATTCATTTCATTAACTCCTAAAAGGAATTATAATGAAAACTGAAAGACATAAAAAATATATTGGTTAGTATATTGAGATTATATACTTTAAATCATATTAAATGGAAGCTTTATATTAACAAGTGTATTAGTAAGTTTCAATAAAGGTAAGTATTTGAATATAACTTAGACAAAAGCATATTATTACATAATTTATACTTGATGTATGTGAATCTTATCAGATTTTGTTGTTAAATTATTCTCGATTGGCTTAGAGACTTAAATAATCCTTATAAATCAACATAAAATTTAAACATACTAATAAGGAAAAGAGTCTCTACTAATTAACAGCCTAGTATAAAATACTCTTAATAAACACAAAAACCCTAAACCTTATTAAAAACCTATAAACGTAATCTAAAACTTCATATAAAGTTCATTTTATCCTATTATAAAACTTCCTAAATTCATTATATCCTATACTCTTCCCTTTTCTGACTAAGTTCATTCAAAGCCATCTCTAAAACCTAATTAAAATGGAATCAGTCTACACAGTATCCCCAATATAGGAAGCTTGTACAAGTAAAGAAGTCATACCTCAAAGCCAAGTCCTATCTTTCCTCAAAACCCAAAGTCCATCATTGATAATCGATTCTTCTACCCAGTCCTTAGTAAAACCTATACAGAGCGATAACGATTTTTTCAGTATTTGCATCCTACTAAGTAATTCCCCAAGTCATCTCAAAGATCTTAGCATAACCGGTGAGCCAATATCAGAAATTTCTTTACAATATTTATCAGATGGTCTTGATTCTAATCAAACCCTTAGCAAAATCTCTTTAACCAAACTGTCTTTACGTCATTCAAAAAGTTTTATCTTATTAATCATATCCTTACAAAAATGCCCAAACCTTGAATCTTTAGACCTTTCTTATAACCTATTAGATGATAATACAGGTCCTTATATATCAAAACTCATAAACTCAGACAAAGCCCCATTTCTAACATTCCTTAATTTGGACCATAATCAAATTTCAAACTTTTCTTTTGCTTCAAGTTTAAACAAAAACAAGTCTTTACTTGATTTTTCTGTTAATTCGAATCCTTTGGAGTATATGAATTTTGTATCTTTACTTGAGATGCTTACTGTAAATAAAACATTACAACATTTAGGGGTTAAAGGGATGATTTTTAAAGGTCCTGCGCCTATAAAAGAGAATCCTTCAGGGTTATTGACTATACAAGAAGCTGTAACTTTAAAGCTGGCTAATGTATTAAGATATTCATATATATGTTCAATAAGCATAGATTTAGATCCAAATACTGATTTACAATTAAAAGAACTAGAAAACACGATAATTAAGCATAATAGGATGCTTATGAAAATTGAAAGCCCTTTTATTGACTGGGAAAACGTTACTGGACCTTTGTTAGGAATATTGAAAGGATTAAAAGCTAATAAATGGTTTAGCGAAGGTAGTCATCCTGTTCCAAAAGACTTAGAAGATATTATTAATATTAAAAAAACATATAAAAGCAGTAGTCAGACAAGTTTAGAAGATAAAAAAACCCCTAAGAAAATACAAAAAAAAGATACAATTAAAAGGACGAATTCTAGTGATAGTAGGAATTCTGAAACTACTACTTTGAATAATAGCAAATTGGTAAGGGAAATGTCATTTGGTAAAGCTTCATTGAGTAAATATATTAATGAAGAAGATACTTTGATGATTTATTTACAGACAATGAATGATAGAATAGTTGGTATGGAAGAAAAAATATCGAATTATACTAATAAAACTGACTTACTGTTGGAAAAAATTGATGCTAGGGCTGGGAGAAAAAACTGTGAGGAAATGCCTGGGGTTTGTAAGATACTTGGGGATATACAGGAGAGGTTGGATAAGTTTGAAAAAGATAAAATATGTCAGAATGAGATTATTGAAGGATATATTCAAAAACTCGAAGCCTTCAAACCATCAAAAGATCCTTTAGAACAATCAAGAAAATCTTTACGACACACCCGTCCTCTAAACCCTGAAAAACTTGAAAACAGTAGTTTTGAAGCTCAAGAAATAATGACTTCTGAAGGTACTGGAAGATCATCAAAATCAAGCAAAACCAAAGATAGAATATCAAGACTTGAACAAAGGATAGAAAGAATCGAACAGAATTCTCTAGATCTTGGAAAGGTAAAACAAGATCTAAAAGGAACAATAGTAAGAAATATTTAGGAAAAAGTTATAAACTTAGAAAGCATGATGAGTAGTATAAAAGAAACACCTAAGAAATATATAAAAGAAAGGATTTGGGATACAGAAAAGAGACTAGATGGTTTTGGAATACTTCCTGGAGAGTCGGAAAGTATTGTTATGAATGCTTTATTAGAAAAAGCTCATTATGCAAGGATTAATAATAGCTTAAGTCGACCAAAAAGCCAGTTAAGTAGCTCTAAAGATACTCGCAGAACACCTAGCACAGAATTAAAGCCAAGCTTAAGATCTAAAGATCTTAGTGTTAAAAAAGATCGATATTTTTACAGGTTAAAATACCCATAATTAACAGTAAAAAATGCAAAATATCACTTTTTATATATGATATTTTTGCCATATTGGCTTAAAGATATTTTTTTTTGAGCTTTTGCTTTGGTTTGTTCCGAATTTTATCAGAATTTTTTATATCTTTTTTGGAAAACGGCCAATATGGAAGCTAAATATTTGCTTTTAGTATAGTTTTTTGTATGATTAGGCACTAATTATAATATTGAAATGAAAGGTTTTATGTATGATATTATGTTTATAGAGCATGATATGCTGTTTTATTTAAGAAAGTTTGATAATTTTTGAAATGTGGAGTTGTTTGATATTCTTTAGGATTTTGTAGTTAGTAGGGTTAGATTTTAAGATTAAAAAGCCTTAGAATTGTTTGAAGTGTAGTATTTATGATAAGATTGTTTATATTTATGATAAAAACTTGATTTTTGTTTGCTTGTCTTTGGAATAGGATAAAATCATAACTTTGAATGCTGAGTTTATCGTAATAACTGATTGAATAAGGAATTTGACGAAAAGAAAACATAAAACTAAAGATAAGATCTTGAAAGTATATGATAAACCCTTATGGTCTATATATAAAAGGTCTAAAAGACTTCAGATCTAATTTCGAAATAAAAAATCCACAGAAATCATAATTTAATTCTAGTGGAGGTAGGATTTAAGACAATCAGAAAAGAAAATATAATAAGGATTATACAATCTTTAAAATATACTTGACATTTAAAGGATTTTTCTATAGTAAAATCAACTAAATACATATATAGTATTTAATAAGTATATTATACACTTAAAGACTAGAAAATTAGGTGAAAAGTTATAAAGTTTATAATTTTGAATATAATTTCCTTAGAAAATACATATAAACTATAAAAGTTGTGATATTTTATGTAAGAATCAAATATCATAGGTTGATTTATTGACAATTTGTCTAATTGAATGAAATTATCTTTTCTTGATACTATTTGCTTTAAAATAAAGCTTTTATATTATACTTATAAAGATATTTTGTATATAATATAGTTTTAAGCATTAAGGTTTTTTTTTTGGAATATTGTAAAATTGTTTTAGATTTCTTTATGAGATAATTATATATTATCGTGCTTTAAGGGCGTTATCTATTTTATCTAACTGATTTATTTACAATTCTCATAGACACTTCTTCCTAACAAATAGCTCAAGTCCATAGAAAATTCTAAACCTTTCAATATGCTTCATCTCTAAATTTTGAAATATTTTAAAAATCCTTTAGTTCAATTCTCAATAAGTATTCAATATGATGTATTAATTTAAGATTTCTTATATTTTTAACTATATTACCTCTTTTATATTATATATTACCTTTACTATTTTTATAGATTCTTGGAAGTTATGGGAAGGCTGAGTTTAGCTGTAAACATGCATTAAATAATGTTCTAAGAAAAATAATAGGCAACGATTTATCATATTATGATTTAGATTATATATAAATAAATGCCTTGAAATTTTTAAAAATATAGATGATATAATTAATATAAAATGGGATGCATTTCAACAAAAAGAAATACAGGTTTAGCAGGATCTGATGATGCTGAAGGCTTTAAAGTAGGAAAGACTATTAAGAGTGAATCTTCAGACTCTGATGATGAGACGATATCCAATGAGAATATTGATAAATTATTTGAATCACCAATCAGTGTAGTAAACAATAAACCATTCGACATGGCTGAAAAGTATAGGACTATCAATTCATCAAATGCTGAAATTATTATCAAACAAATTTTAAAATTGATCAACAGAACAGATTTATTATCAAATTCGAGTGAAATAAATTCAGAAAGTCATAATCAAAATTTAGTTTTAAAAGCAAAAAAAAGAAGAAACGAAGTCGATGAGCTAAAAAATATATCTGAAAATTTACAAAAGTCTATAGAAAATGGAGTTTATACAGTCACAATATATAAATGGATAGAAACAAGCAATTTAAATCTTATTTGTTTATATCATAAAACTATATGTAAAAAAAACTGCATATTATCATATCAAGGAGATGAAAATGAAGTAGATTTCACAAAATGCAGAACATTTAGAAATAGCTTTTATTGTAAAAAATGTAAATGTTTACCTGATGCACATACTCATGAACATAGAATGCCTTTAACTTCAAGTCATGAATTTGCCAGTATTTCCGATATGAAAAATATTTTGACTAAAGTAAATGAATATATAATAAAAACTCAAGAAAAGCTAAAAATAATTTCTGAAGAAATATCTAATGAAAATTATGATATAATAGAAATACAGCCTTATTTAGGAATTGTATCTATGAATCCAGATTCAAATATTGATAATCAAAATATAAACATTGAAGATAAAGATGCTTTAGTTAGCAATACAAATATATTAATTTTACAATCTATTGTAGCTGATAAAAATATTAAAGAAATAGAAAAATGTTTGAGAAATGAATCTGTTGAAGGCACTAATCAGATATGGGTTCACTCAAATACATATAGAACATTCTGTGTTAACAGTTTAATAGAATGTGATAACAAACTAAACAATGGTATATGGAAAAATACTTCTTGCCAGCAACACAAGTGCACAAAAGAAAATCATATAAAAGTCCCATACAAACTTGTAGACACTAAAATCTCTTCTGAAAATTCTTTACAGCTTTGTAATAAAAAAAACGACATAATCAAAGAAAAACAGCAATGCATAAACAAACTATCATCTTTTCAAGACACAATAAAAATTCATTACAGAGAAGATAATACTTTCAAAAATACCATAGAAAGAATAATTTCATCAAAGACTATTATCGAAACAACTCATACCACAAATCAATCTTCAAGGCAAAATAATGAACTCAATTTTATAAATACTTTAAAAATCAAAATCGCTTGCTATGAAACCCTTAAAGAAAACATTAAAAAAATCAAAACCTGCAAAAATGAATTAAAAGATGAATTAGAAACTTCAAAATGGGTAGACACAGATTATCATAATACCATATGTACATTCCATAAATTTGTCTGCCATGAAAAATGCAATCTTAACTATAATGATAAAACTGGAACAACTTTATTCCAGGATTGTGCAAGTTTTTATTCTTCTAAAAAGTGCAAATGTGGTTGTGTGTCTGAAAAACATATGCATGCTAAGAAAATTTTGGTAAAAAAAACAAAAAGTATAATGGAACCGTCGGTTTTAGATGAAAAAATAAACAAATATGAAGAGAAAAAAGAAGAAGCTAAAAAATGGCTAGTAAAAGCTCAAAAAACTATCATTAAAAAATATCCTGATAATAAAGAACTTTTGGCCCAAAGTGAAAAAATTGTTTCATTTGTAAAAAGTTATGAAAATAATACTGTTGATACAATTACTATAGGGACTGAGTTGTTTTTATTTACAAATGAAGTTAAGGTCAAAATATCAGAATTTGAAATCTTATTGAATGTAATAAAAGAAGTTGAGTTTTGTATAAAATATTCTAAATTAGTGTTAAATGTGGAGAAATGGGTTGATACAAGTTATCATAACACAGTGTGTTTTTTTCATAAAACTGTATGTCATGAAGACTGTGGATTAGATTTTAATGATAAAACTGGGACTGACTATTTTTTAAAATGCGCAAGTTTTGCTGGGTCATCCAATTGCAAAGAATGCCACTGTAAATCAGAAAACCACATGCATTTACGTAAAAAAATTGGTATGACGACTCAGATTTTCCATAATGAAATTGAAGTCAAACTAGAACATAGAAAGTATACAACTCAATTAGAAGTATGCAGGAAGGAATTAATAATTTTAGAGTCAAAAATGCATAAATATAATTGTTCAGACAATATATATTTAATATTATCAGAAAAAATTCAGTTTTATATTGGTTATAATATGAATTTAAGCAATGAAATACAGGTTAATGGAGTGGATAGAAATGAAATTATTAGATTTATAAATGACCTTAAAGAAAAAATAGCAGAATTTGATGTAACTTATGTTAATATTACTGAAATCAAATTAGCTGTGGAAAAATCTTCAGATAATGTTGAAATAGGAAAATGGGTTGACACTAACTCACATAATACAATTTGCACATCCCATAAAACTTTATGTCATAAAAGCTGTGGACTTACTTTTAATGGAAGTACTGGGACGAACTATTTTATAAAATGTCTTAGCTTTAGTAATGAATCTGTATGTAAAATATGCAATTGTGGTTCAGAAAATCATATGCATGCACGGAAAAAATACATAAAATATACTGTTGATATAAGTGAAAATCATGAAGCTATTGAAACTACTATAAATACATATTACGTTCAGTTTAGGACAATAAAAAAAGTATTAAATAATTATCAACAACAATACAATGAATGTTATTATAATGTTGATATTCCTCAAATCCTAATACGAAAACTAAATTACTGTTTAAGCATTGAGTTAGAAGAAAACATTTTAAATGTTAACGTATACCAAGAAGAAATTGATGTGATTGAGATTATGAATATTATCAAATTAAATATAGCAGAAATTGAAACAATATCAGTATTAATTGAAACAATGATTATCAATATAGAAAACAAAATCCTCAAGGTCGAAGTTTCAAAATGGGTTGATACACCATATCATAGTACTGTATGTTTTAATCATAAAACTATATGTCATGAAGGATGTGGATTAAGTTTCAATGATAAAACAGGGACTGATTATTTTTTAAGTTGTGCATGTTTTGGTAGTTCAAAAAAATGTAATGAATGTGAATGTGTTTCAGAAAATCATATGCATGTACGTAAGATAATACAAAAGTGTAATGAAGAATATTCTAGTGTAAGTATTATGAGTACACATATAATTGAGTTATATGAGAAAAGGAAAATCATATTGAAGGAGTTTACTAAAATAGTACAGAAGTTGTTTAAAGTTGTACCTTTAAAAGAAATATCAGAAATGCTTTATGAGAAAATTAATCTTTGCTCAAAAATAAACAAAAATATGGATATGAGTTTAAGAAATCGGCCCGAATTTACATTTAGTTTGATTAACGATACGAAAATTAAAATATTTGAAATTGATATTTTAATAATAAAAATTGAAGAACTAGAACTATATGCTAAATCTAGTGATGAGAAAATCTATACTAATATATGGATTGATACAACAATAGAAAACACAGTATGTTTAGTACATAGAATTGTATGTCATGAATCATGTGGTTTATTTATAACTGATGGAGTATCATCTAATATTTTATATAACTGCACATGTTTTACTAATACTTCATACTGTAAAGGATGCCAATGCTCACCAGATTTTCATGTACTTATAAAGAAAAAATTAATTCAAACTGTTGAGATTTTTAATACTAAAGAAATCATAGCAAACTTATTAAATAAATACTATCAACAGTTAGAGGAAATGTGTGGGAATTTAGCTCAGCTGAAAAACATTTTAAAAAGCAAAAATTCTGATCTAGAAATAATTAAAGCTATTATAAACAAAGCTGAATTATCAATAAGAAATAGTGCCGATATTATTGATAAAAGATTAAATTCAATAATTTCACAAGGGTATCATTTTTTAAATGATCTAAAACTTAAAATCAGTGAATTAGAATCTTATTTATTAAACATAGAAAAAATAGAGAGATCAATACAAAATTCATATAATGTTGTGCATCTTGAAAAATGGTTTGATGTTGATTATCATAATACTATGTGTTCATATCATAGGAAAATATGTCATGAAAATTGTAGTTTAAATTATATTGATAGAGCTGGAGATGAGGTATTTTTAGAATGTGGGGCTTTTAATAACTCGATCAATTGTAATTTTTGTGGATGTGAATATAGAAGGCATAAGCATATTAAAAAAATCAACAAAATTGAAGCTCATTATTATAGTAGTGAAGAGCTAGTAATAAAAAAGGAAGAAATAATAGATGAAGTAAAGGTTAAAAAAATCAGCATACTTGAAACTTATACTATTATGCAAAAATACTTTGATAGAAGCAAAATTCCTGATTTTATTCATGATAAAGTTCGATCTTTATGCTCTGATATTTACCAATCATAGAATAATAAAAAATAGCTTAAAATTTATAGTTTTAGGGTAAGTATATACATTTTTATGTTAGATTATGATTTTAATTTTACTTTAGGAAGAATTTACAATAGTTTATTGATTAAAATTACTCATTAGTATATAATCACAATGATAAAATATCAAATAATTTTTATATAGGACTTCTTAGCATGGCTATAAATTCCTTAAAAGCCATAAACCTTATTTTTTTTGAGTAAAAAAACTAAATTGGAAAATCTTGTGTAGTAAAAAGATTACAGCCCATCAAATTAATACTTTTATAATTCAACTTGAGGAATAATTCAATACTGTAAAAGTCCTATTNCAAGAAGGTCTAACTATTTATAGTTTTTATAGTAATTGTTTGCATATAAACGATAAGAGAAACTATAAAAAAATAAGCTGCAAACTTTAAAGCCATGCAGGTTTTTTTCTTAAAAATTTTTACAATACTTTACGAAATTTTTTCTTTCCCTTTACATGCAAGCATATAGAATTTATATTCTTTCAAGCGATTTTTACCTTTAAATAGCCGAAATAAAGATTAAAAAGTTAATCTCTACCTTATAATGAATATTTCCTACTTTCACAAGCATAAATTTTCCTATTAAACTCAAAACCCTTTAAGAAGAAACTATAAATGAACTCAAACATAAAAACTAGCTAAAAGGATAATAATCAACTATAAAATACTCCAAAAAAGAGTTTATAGTTTAATTCAGTGCTTAAAATTTATAGAGCAAACTATTTAATATGATCAAATTAATCTTTTTTCATATTACCTTAAGCATTTTATATATTTCAAATCTAGTTAGTTATAAAAGATATTTTTTTTCTAATAATTATTCGGATTTATTAAAGATTTACCAGAATCATATAAATATCCTAATAATTGTATAAGTTTTAATGCAAGAAAATGGATGTTTTGTTTTACTTTATTTGCTTTATTTTCAAAAATAGACGGAAAATAGTAAAGAATCTCTTTGAGAAATAGGTGGATTTTCGTTTTTTTATTTTTGTTTCTTTTGAGATTGATGTGAAAAAAATTTGATCATATAAAAAGCTCAAAATGCATAGTTTTTTATATGATTATGGGTTTTTGCTGTATTTTGTGTTATTTTTTTTTGGTATGTATGATTTTGTGTTTTTTCAAGGGTATTATTTGAAGCTTTCTGCTGTTTTAATTTTTATAATGTTTATACATAAAGTAATTTTTGGGTTCTGATTTGGGAAAAATGATGTATGGTTATTTTTTTTTGATAATAAAAGGCAGGGAAAAAAGAATTTTGTGGGTCGGTTAAAGATTTTTATAGTAAATAGCTTTCTTGGTAGGCTTTGGTAAAAAATGAAAGAAAAAATTATTAAAGTATAACTTTCTAGAAAGGTTTAGGTAGAAAATGAAGGAAAAAACTATTAAAGTATAGCTTGAAGGATTGGGGATTTAAATTTTTATATGATTAAGAAGGTTTTTATATTTTTGTCCTGATGCTTCAAAATTAAAGGCATAAATTCAAGCAAACAGAAGCGATTTTTATATATATCTTAACTAAAAATTACATTTTTTATATTTAAACTTTAATTATATTTGCTTGTTGTTGTTAAAATTCTCATTTCTTAGTTATTCGCACATTTTTAGGTTCTTTTGAGTTAGGTTTTAGTTGTATTATGTTTCTTTTTTATTACTCGCATATGATGTGTATCTTAAATTTATAGTTGCTTGCAAATAAAAGTATCCTACTATACTCATACACTTTTCTCATAAAACATGCAAAATTTTCATACTGATAATTATATTAAATATATTATGAATCCTAATATCACTTTATACAATCAAATATCCATTTCAATTGTATTTACTTAACATTAGATACTTGATAGCTTAGAGTATGCCTAACATTTTAAACATAATTAGAAAATCATACCTAAAATATAAAAATGTATTAATATATATACAAACTTTCAAAAGCAAAACACTTGAATGAATACCATAAACTATTTAAAAAATCATTCCTAATAATTTTTATTATATTTCCTTTTATAGTCTAAGTCAATATAGAGAAGGATTCGTAATTTAAACATTTGAACAAAGTATTTTCAAAAACTTATTCTTGATGTAATTCTAGATGATTTTAAAGCTAATTTATACATAGGAAGTTATTAAGAAAGTGACTTAAAATATTTAGGAAGGTTGTGAGATTTATAGAAATAGTTTGAGAGTAGGAATGGCAATTTTGATTATAAGAAGACTAGTTTTTATTTGATTTATTAGGAAGAAATGAATAATGGGTATTATTTTATAGACTAAATTGCATATGAGAGTTTGTATTATGTTGGGTTAGAATATTTTATCTGGAGTTTACCTATTACGAATTTTATCAGATTTTCATATATCTTTAAGGAAATGGGATAATATGGAAGATATTTTTTTGGGTAGTATGAGTTTTTAAGCTTAATTTAAAGGATTTTATATAAAATTCTTTCTTAAAGCACCTATAAGGCCTTAAAATTGCAAAAAGGTTCCAAAAGTGTGGAAATTTGTATCGAAGCTCGAATTTCCTTAAAAATAATCAGATTTTGATATAAAACATAAAGAAAAATCTAACAACTATAAGAAAAAACCATTTACAATACAAAGGAAACTGATTATCTACAACCTGTACCTTGAAAAAAAAAACCTAGGATCTTAGAAAAAGATTTTAGTTTAAAAAAGCTAAATTCAATACTTGAAAAAATTAAACATAAATTTCAACACTGGTTTATGAAATTAAATAAATCCTAGCTTCTAACAAACACAAATAGTTAGAAACATAAAATTATCTTTATGTATTAAAAAAGTAAAAACTTCTAAGAATCTTATATTTATATCTAAAATGGGTACAGAAAAATATTGAAATGAAATTATACTTAATTTTGAAGGGTTAGTTATTTTATAAATTTATTCTGATAAACTAATATAAATTATAAATATAAAGTGCATATTCAAAATCCATCTATGTAAATAAACACATAATGAGTTTTTATATAGTTTGAATACTTTAAAACTTCAATAAAGCCTGTATATATTTTTTTGGTTCATTAAATTATCTGTATAATCATAAAGTTTTTTTGTATTAAAAGCTAACTAAATATGGAAAAGTTTGACGTGAGATTTTGAAATTTAAGAGATTCCCTAGATAAATACGCCTAGTTTATTTGATATTTGATAGACTATTAGGAAATTTAATACAGATGTCAAATAAATCTGGGTGATATATAAAATAGTTATCATAAACATAATATATAAAATAAATAAACTTAACCTTTAAAGTATCCTTTAGTTTACCATAACTCTAATAGTCTTAAAATTTTTGCTTTGAAATTTCAAATGTTCATGCCGAAATTTTCTTTGAAAATCAATCCTGGACTAAAACTTAAAAAA
Organism: Stentor coeruleus; assembly: GCA_001970955.1. NCBI lineage: Eukaryota > Ciliophora > Heterotrichea > Heterotrichida > Stentoridae > Stentor > Stentor coeruleus. The sequence continues at coordinate 1,233 of MPUH01001520.1, read as the reverse complement.
TATGATCTTCATTTTCATCTTATTAAATATCAAATACCCTAACACCCAATAATTTACACAAAAATCTAACCTAAACCAAAAAACAATGTAAAAATTTATAGGTTTTTTTTTAATGATTCTATCACTATATTCAATCACAATAAAATTCATTATAAAATAACCCCAATTAAGCCTTATAAATTTTCAATAGTTTTTATACCATTTTATTATTAAAACTAAAGATATTTTTTTCTATTAATTAATTCGGGTTTATCAAATATTTACCAGAAATATATAAATATCCTAATAATGTATAATTCTCGATATAGAGATCTGAATATTTCTTTGCTTGATATTGTATATGTTTTCATTTGCAAATTAAGCTTAAATATATCTTTTAACTACATAGGGTAAATGGAATATGATAACTTTACAAGTAAGTTAGTGTATTTTTTGGAGTAGTTATATGAAAAATTATTTATATAAGAAAAGCTTCATACAATCTTATTATTTTGGAATAATTATTGCTTTTAATGTTTGATTTTTAATTTTTTATAGTGATTTAGCAGGATTTTAAGGTTTTTAGATTTTATGCTGATTTCGATTGAAAGATTTTTTTTTCAGAGAAAGATCTTGGGGTTATGCTAGTGATTGACTGGTAGATTTTCATAGGGTTGGCTTGATGCTTCTTGATTATAGTAAAACAGAAGTTTAAGTAAAGAATGCTTTTGAGGGAAATAGGCATACTAGGTCTAAGAAAAAAAGGGTTTTATGTATTATTTGGTTTGGAATATAGGGAAGAAAACATGATTAGATAGTTTTAGATGAGTAAGTTAAGAGATAAATTAACTAAAAATTATGTTGTTGTTGATGATTGAAAAAAAAAATTTTTACTTGAGTATAGTAAAAAATATACCTAAATTCTGATTATAAGAATATGTTGAATGCATATTTGCAATTCTATAAGTTTTTTGATCAATCGTATTTATCTTCTAAATGAATTACATCGCTGAGATAAAATGGTTTTTAATCACAATGCAATCTTTTATTTTAAAGACTATTTGAAATACATTATATATCTTTGGAAGCATTATTTTATATCATCCACCTGCAAATAATATTTGTATAATATTATTTTATATTTTTTTATAACAACATAATCTTTAACTATAATTCCAAAAATAGTTAATATAAACCTTTATGAAAAACCTTGTTATAAGGCTCACAAAATACTATGGATTTCTAGTAGTAGTA
>MPUH01001519.1:0-13554 GCA_001970955.1 Stentor coeruleus | reverse complement strand
TCTTCTCTTCGTACTTTGACAAAGGGAAAAAGTGCTTGCAAGCAGAATTTTTGCATCTGGCAAAGCATTTATTCAATATTATAGCTAGCTCATAGTTTACTCGAAGTGTTGAAGCAAAACTGACGTCTGAAGCATACCTGGAACAAGTACTGCAAGGATCACCCATGGTCCCACATCTTGTGCATAATGGATGACCGAGTTCGCATATAAGAGAGCCTTCTCCAAGAAGTTTGGAGCACCCCATGCATACAAGGTACTGAATATGATTTTGGAATACCTCCATATTTATTATAAGCTTTACTGTAGTAATGGGTTATAATGTATAAATCAAAACTTTCCCCGAAAATTACCAGGACTGCAAGTCCGAAAAGCGCTGTCAGTGGTAAACAGCTTAAGCTGACCAGGTCAGGGTTTAGTTCACCTAGGTTTTGCAGTGAGAAAGAAAGCGATAATCTAAAGAAAACCATAGACATATTAGCTGAGGAAAATAGTTTGCTCTATGAATTCAAATTAACAACTGCGCCTAAGATCTCACATTTGAAACTTGATTTAGAACATACAAAAAACAGCTTAGAGAAAAAAGAAAGCGAATTAGCAAAAATGAAGTCGTTTTACGAGTCAGAAATTTCCTGTATGCAGGACTATATAAATTTGTTGAAAAATTCATCGTCAATAAACCCAGAAAGCATTCAAGAAGAGTTGAAAAATGAAAAAGCTAGGTCATTAACTTTTTATCGAGCCCTAATGCGCAAACAGTCAGAATGTGAAGAAAATCATGATAGTGTGGAAAATACAAAAAGACTTGAACTGGAAATTATAGATTTAAATGATCATATTCGTAAATTGGAAAAGAATGAGATGGAAAAAAATCGAGACATTGAAAAACTTGTGAGAAAAATCAAAGAAAATGAACAGCAAAGGTTTAATCGATCTCCCTTTATGAGAAGCGCTGAGGATTACTTTGAAAGCGAAACTAAAAGTACAAATAATGAGTGCATGACTAAAAATGTTATTGAGAATCTTAAAGGAGAGCTTAAAGAGAGAATGAATGATTGTATTAGTAAAGCTGTGATGAATTTTAACATTTTTTCATCAAATATTAATAGCTTAGAAGACAAGCTCCAAAAACTTGAATTTTCGCAGAAATCACTTGTCACAAAGACCCAAAAATCCCGATATATGATGGAAAATATTGAGGACATGCAATCAATAGTTGAAAATTTTAAACAAAGCTTAGATCAAATGAGGAAGGAAAAACTCGAAATGCAAAAAAAGTATGATAGAGAAATAAAATCACTCACTAAAGATATTAACAACTATGAAGAAGAAACTGAAAAATACAAGAAACGTGTGAAAAATCTGATGCAAGATATTGAAAGTAATAAGCTGACATATGAAAATAAATTAAAGTGTATATTGAAAGAAAAAAATGAGTTAAAAGAAAAAATTCTACAAATTGAATATGAAAAAGAAGACAAAAAAATATCAAAGGCATACGGCGAATTACTAAAAGAAGCGAAAAAAAATAAAATAATTATTGAACAGCTAAATTCAGAAAATTCTCGTTTGTCTGCAACCGTTTGTCTGCAACACAAAAAGATACAGATAAAAAGCTCAAAGACCTAGAAAGAGAAAAGAAGTCTCTTTTAGTAGACAAGAATATAATTCTAGAAAAAGAAGATGAAATTGATAATATGCAAATAAAAATCAAAGACTTAGAAAGGCAACTATTGGAAGGTAAAAAAACAAAAAAAGAACTCATAGATCAGATGTCGGTACTTCAAGAGCAGGTAAAAAATACAAGTAAAAAAGATTTCTCAGTATCAGCATCATTAGAAACTAAATGCTTTTCGGTTGATCGAAGTGGGAATTCAATATTAGTAATTCCAGAGTCCGACAAGCAGACCCAGAAAAAACTTTTAATTCTTGAAAATGAATGTAGAAGGCTTAGTGATTTATTAGAAACTCATGAAAGTCATAGTGTTGAATTATTCTCAACCAATGAAGAGCTTATTGAAAAAGGCCATAAAATTGAAATCCTTCAAAAACAGCTTTCTGAAAGTACTTTAAAATCCTCGCAAAATATTGAATCCCTTAATGTAAACACTAAATAGGAAGAAAACATGATGCTTAAACAAGAAATCGACAAGCTTAGAGAAGAAGCCAAAGAAAATGAAGGATGCTATGCAACCGCACAAGATGAAATGGAAGAGGAAATTAAAGTTTTAGAAACTGAAAAAAGCAGACTTAACTCATTGTTGAAAGTTTTGAGTTTAGAGTTAGCTGAAGCAAAAGGCGAGATAACTTCAACCAATAAAGAAAAAAACAGGATTTTGCAAGAGCTTGCTTTGGCAAATAAAATTAATTTTCAAAATCAAAAGTCTTTGGACTCTTCAGAAGTTGCTAAGAATTATGATAATGAAGAGAAAATAGTGGAGCTTAAATCACACAATAAGGAATTAGAGGAAATTTTGCTGTCTGCTCAGATAATGCTAGAAGATGAGAAGAAAAAGTATCAACAAAGCATAAGGGAACTATCAGAGGCTGATAAAAAAATCGAATTTTTAAATAAAGAGATTGGTGAGATGAAGGGAAAATTTAAAGAAAAGGATGAGGAAGTTGAGGAATATGCAAATAAAATGAGGCTTATTGGAGTGAAATTCGAAGAAATGAAACTATCCCAAAAAAACCAGCTTGAATACTATGAGAAAATGATAAGTCAAATGGAAGATACAGAAAAGGAAAACCTAAATAACCTAAAAAAACTCCAGGAATATGAAAAAATCATCGATGATCTAGAAGAAAAACAAGAAATAAACGCTGCTACAATCGATGAGCTCCATAAGATAATCAATGAATACAAAACTGAAATTACGAAATATGAAGACAAAATTAAATCTTTAGAGGAAAAAGTAGGGAAAATATCAAAAGATGTTTCCCAAAGCATAGAATTTAAAAATTTCCAAAATATGTCAAAGACTCTAGAAAAACCCTCAGAACTCGAAGCATCTTTAATTTATCAGAAAAAAAAATATAAAAAACTTTCAGAAGATTCTGGGACAAAAGACCTTTGCCTATATGAAGATTTGTCTGAAAAGCAAGATATGACATTAGCAAAGAGTTTTGAAGCGTCAAATGGAAAGCTTTCATATTTGCTTAATGAACTTGAAAGTTTGGAAAAGGCTCAAAAAAATGAAAATACTAGTCAAAAATTAGAAATTATACAAAAAATTCGAAGGGAATGTGAAGAAAATGTTGTCATTCTTATGAATTCTTTGAATTTTGAAGAGCTTTACGAAGGCTTAATAAAAGAATTTGAGGATTATAAAGATGTAACACAGGATTTGGAAAAAAAATTGGACTTGATTACTACAGCTAATAAAAATTTGCAAGAAGCAATTCGAGGATTGGAAGAAGAGAACCAACAATTGCAGCAGATGCTTGGTGCTTTTGAGACTGTGCCAAAGTTTGACAAAAATGATGACGATATTGTTGGGTTCGATTCATTAAGTTTGGATAAACAAGTGAGTTATATTTATGCTGAAGGGGATTATATGGAAAAAATCAAATTGCTCGAAGATGAAAATTCAAAACTTAGAGGGGAACTTGATACTTAGAGGGGAACTTGAAGGGCTTAAACTAGGTTATAGTTCTTTGCAATACAGCTCTAGTGAAGACGAAAATTTATCAAAAAAGCATTTTCCGAATGAAGAAATAGATATTACGTGTTTTAACAAGACTAACGAAGTTTTTAGTGCAATCCCGCCACGGCCTAAAAAGCTTTTTACTTCGGCCAATGATAATATTCTTATATTAGATAATGGAGAATCAAGTAGTAGTGGTGATGAATTACCTTCACCTGAAGTTGAAGTTGAAATGAGTACAGAAGAGTTAGAGTTTGAGTCTAAGTAATACAATATCATTAATTTAAAGTAACTATATTTTATGTAAAATATGAAAACTAATTATTTAGTACTCTTGGGTATTTTAATTCAATATTTTTTATAAAATATAATGAAACAAAAACTATTCTAATAAATAGCATTATAATTCAATAATTTTCTTAAATATAATAAAACACTATATTATGAATAAATAGTTTATATCAAAACACTTTAATTGTGATTATGATAAATTTTTTTTTCATTGCTCAGTTCTTGAATCAACCATGATTTTTTCTAATATTTAATATTATTCTTGCCTACTTTCATTGATTTTTCCTATGTGATATTCAATATTAGCCTTAAATACTCATATTATAAGATTATCATAAAATTCTAATTACCAATATTCTCTAGGGGTTTTAATGATTGCCTACTTCTTATATAGATATATTTTAGGCTGGAAATTATGATTTTCAAAAAAATCTCAAAGATCAGTATTACATTTCTTATAAATTTCTATTCTTGAGGTTAAAATACTTAAGCAAGATTAAACTCATAGCATAAGCTATGATGTAAATACCTTAACTAAAAATTATTATATCTCTGCAAAACGTGAACTAACTTCATCAATTTAGCTTTTCACTTTAAACACTATCCACGCATAAGTATGCCTATTATTATCTATCTATGGAAGCCGCACTTGAACAATATCTTATTTTAGCTAAAACAGCAAAAGGCAAAGCTTGTGAGGCACTAATCTGCCAAGCTATATCTAATCCAAAGACGTATGTGTTCGGAGAGCTCATAGATGCTGTGCAAGATGGAGGAGTATCTAGAGAAGCATTGCTAACACTTGAGATATTTGCTTATGGAACGCTTTCAGATTACAGAGCCCAAAAACTCCCTGAACTAACCCCTCAGCAACTTAAAAAAATCCAAATGCTAACTCTAGTTACTCTTGCCAGTAAAGAACCTGTGCTCAGCTACAAATCATTGCTAGGACATCTAGAAATCTCTTCTACAAGGCAGCTTGAAGACCTGATAATTGATACTATTTACGAAGGGCTTATTAAAGGGAAAATCGACCATAAAAATTCTTGCCTGAGAGTTTTTGAAGCTATTGGAAGAGATTTAAAGCCAGAAAATATTCCTGACATTCTAACTAAGATTTCTGACTATATACTGACAATTGAAAAGCTTGAGAAAGATCTTTCTCGTAATCTTGAAGAACTCAATTTGCAAAAGTCAGTTGCTTTAACCCATAAACAGCAGTTCGATAAAGAGTTTACGGATCAAAAAGAATCTGTAAAAGCATGTGTGAATCAGACAAAAGAAAACACTGGGCTTATCGGAAAAATAAAAAAGCAATTTAACTTAGGTAAATAGATTAGACTAACAGCCATGAAATAAAATCTATTATTCTATTTTGGTTTAAAACTATAATGAATTGAATAAAAGACACTAAAATGATCACTAAATAGTTTAACTAATTGGAACTTTTTCTAATTTAAAAGAAACAGTATTGATTCTCATAAGTCCACTAGTAGTTTCAACAAAATATATAAACCTACCTCTCTTGAAAGGTAAGTAGATCCAGCAGTATTTGTCCCAAACAGTGCCAATATTATGCCCTTGCCATTCTCCATCCATATAAGCATACAGTGTATTTTGAACTAAAATATACCCCTCAGCAACTATCTTATAGCAGTTCGCAGCTAAATTCAGAATAGGAGTGTAAGCATTGCCATCGAAGGATAAGGCACAATTAAGGTGATACCCACTTACAATAATTTTATTCCCAGTAACTGCAGCTGTATTATGATAAGATTCTGAAGGTAAGCTAGTTATTTGATTCCATTTTTTCGTATTCAAATCAAAACAATCAGAAAGACTTTCAGCTTTGCTTGTATGACCTCCAAACCTGTAAACTTTATTATCGTTAAATGCACAGCCTCCAAGTCTTCTAGGCGTACTACTAGGTAAAGATTCATAGCTACAAGCTTTAATATTAATTATAAAAGTCTCTGAAGTGCTGGCACTACCATTATACCCTCCATTCATAAAATAGCAATCTTTGTTTATTTTGCATGCTTGAGCATATGTTCCAATATTAGGACTAAAAGATAAAACACTTCGTCTTAAAGTTCTTAGGTCGATACATAAGAGCTTAGTATACCCTTCACAGTAAATAATCTTATCACAATCCTTCCATGTACGTCCCATATCAAATAAGCTTTCGTTATAGATGGCTATCATTGCATTTAATTTCTCATCACTTCTCTCACGGAGATCAGACTCTTCAGGGATTTGAATTTTTTTTATATATTCTAATAGCTCTCTATCTATTTTTTTCCCTTGCTCAGATAATTTGTATATGCTTAGGTACATTTTTTCTGTTTCCCTGATTTTTTTTAAAGTTTTTTCTGCTTCATTCTCAGCAGAATTTATTATTTTGCTGGTTATAATATTAAGATCTTTTCGTAAGGTCTGAAAATAATATCTTATTGCCAATGTTTTTTTCCGCACCTCTTCTTTGTCATTGCAATTTAGATGAAAGATAACTGGTATTATTGCATGCTGAGAATCATGAAACATGTGCTTAACTACATGCTTTTTGCAAAAGTATACAGAAGATATGCAAGAAGTGCATTTGAAAGCAACGATGGATGAGCAAGAAGGAAAAGAGCATGATTTTTCAGACATATTTGGATTATAAAAGCCTTTCAATTTACAGCTATTAGTGGAATAAAACAAAAAAAGAAAATCTAATCAATTTTATTAAGCTATCGTTGCGATTTCATCTTTATAATTCCACAATTTTTTCCATACTTCACCTATTGTGATCTTAAGGTTAAAATGTCAAGAGATATAATATAATGGCTCAAGCCAATGCAAGGTCACTTCTAATGAATGTCCACAAAAAGGAAAATGTCTCTTTGCTTAGCACTGAGGCACAATCTCCAAATTATCGTGGTTTTTTCAACCTTGGGGCGATTATTCTCATAGTGGCCAATTTTAGGCTTATAGTCGAGAATGTTCTAAAATATGGATTTTTGCTTCAGCATCCAGTAGAATTCATCAATGATTATCTAAGCGCTCCTTGCTTCCTCACTTGGCTTTCGAACATTTTCCCAGCTATTTTTGCATATTACCTAGAAACCCGTCAAGCCCTTAAAATTTCTCAGACTTTAACAAGGCTAATCCAATTTATCTTGCAGTGCTATATATTGATAATGCCTCTCTGCGTAATTTCTCACTATAAAGTTCACTTTGTCCCAGCATTTCTATTACTCACCTATCACTTAATTGTATCTCTCAAACTCTACAGCTTTGGGTCAGTAATGTATGAAGCACGTGAAGCCTATGCAACAAAAGAGTATCTAAATTATCCAGCTGAGATTAAAGAAGTCATTGCAAAGTATCCTAATTTTACAAATATTACTCACTTTATTTACTTTTTGTTTTACCCTACAATGTGTTTCCAATTTCACTACCCTAGAACACAGAGGATTAGGAAAACTTGGCTTTTCAAAAGAATTTTCGAGTTTATAATCTCAAGTTCTCTAATGCTTATACTTATACAACAATATATTACGCCTTTACTTAAAAATACTATCAAAGTTTTAGAAGAAGAGAATATCAACTATGTTATTTTGCTTGAGCGGCATTTGAAGCTATGCTTGCCCAATCTTTATTTGTGGCTTATTTTATTTTATTCTTCTTTTCAATGTCAGTTCAATATTCTTAGTGAAATTACTAGATTCGCTGATAGAGAATTTTATAAGGAGTGGTGGAATTCTAGAACACTCGGCGAGTATTGGAGAACATGGAACTTGCCTGTACACAACTGGCTATTGCGACATGTTTACTTCCCTATGGTCAACAAGAAATATGGTAAGACATTTTCAATGCTAGTTACCTTTTTACTTTCTGCAGTAGCTCATGAGTATATGGTAAGCGGAGCATGCCGAATATTAACTTATTGGGCTTTCTTGGCTATGATGTCGCAGATTCCGATGATTGTTATAGGTGACATATTTAAAAAGCAATTAGAAAAAAGTCAAATAGGCAACGTGGTTTTTTGGGTCCTTTTCTGTATGATTGGGCAGCCGATTATAGTTATAATTATCACCCATCAAGCATATATCGGTTCTAAATCTTAATCTACAATAAGCCTAATAAGCATTTATAAAAATCTTCGTATTTGATGTTAGCCGCAGCTAACTCTTTGAAAATTCGATGCAGCATTCCGTGTATAAGAATTTTCGGACAGTCAGGAACTGCGGATTTGAAAACTAATTCTAAGTCATCGTACGACAATTCTTGTTTTTTCGAAGTTTGTAGCAAAAGAAAGAAAAATAATAACTCGAAAACACTTTGGCGAATTAAAGTCTGAAGGTTTTTTAGGTTGCGCATCGAAACTTTAGTTTGGAGTGCTTCAATGCAAGCAATGAAAGAATCAAAGGATACCCAGGATTGCTTCTTAACTGGCTTGATAACTTTTTTGTATGTAGGCTTCAAGATCAAATCTAGATCTAGAAAAAACTGCTTAACATTGCTGATATGGATAAAGTATTCCTTGTTTTTGAGTTTTGCTCCATTAATTGGTGAAGCTGACTGGAATATCAGCATAAACCAATCATTGATGCATCCAATAACTTCAGGAGGATCTTTCTATAACTTACATTTATTGCCTTTTAATCCGTTGGCTTCTGCAAGCAAGATATTTTGCGCTGTGTTGCGGCGAAAAATATCAGGAAAATAAGGGCTTGGCATTAAATCATGAGATCCTTTATCTTGAATAATAAGTTGTGTTGTTGCTAATCTTCGAAGGTTTGTTTTATTCCGACTCTTGCTGCGGCCACTACTATTATTGGCCTTGAGTTTAGTAAGTTGAATCTTATACCCAATGTTTTTGAGTATTTCTAGCTTTACTTTAGTTAAGAGCTCATCTTCTTTTAAGCAAAATATTTTATCCATTTAATATATAATAATTTATAACTTATGTTTGACTTTTTATTTATCAGACTGCTAAATGCTTAGAGTAAACTTCTTAAGGAAAATATGAATATAAAATCAAACTTTTGATAGCTGTATGCAAATCTAGTGAACTAAAAGTTGCAATTTATTAGTAAGACTTGGATAAGTAATCAAGTCTTAGAATTATTATAGTATATATCATATAATTTCATTATATAAATAGATACTTTATTATAGTATAAAATAAAAAACCTAATCTAAGGTCTTGTGGAAGATTTTTATTTCAATTTAATTATATCAATAAAATTTCCAATCGATGCTCTATTAAATCCTGCACAAAAATTCTGTTAAGTAATATATCCTAAAAAATTAATATCCATAAAATGTCGCTGTCAAAAATAAGGGAGCTACTTTCCAGTCATGAAAAGCCTATTGTAATTTATAATTTGCAAGGATATCAAACAGAAAAAAGCTTTCCTACAGATCTTGAGCACAGTTTCGGTATTAAAGATGATAAATCAGTCCCAATAAACAGATTTGAAGAGGAATACAGATCTAAATTTTTACAAATAAGATCGGATGGAATGGAGAAACTAAGGATAAAACAAAAAAATATGAATGAGATGAAATACAAAACTGAGTCAGCTGTAAAAAATTGGATTCAGAAAATTGAAATTATAGAAGAATCTACTAAAGGATGCCTGTGGGTAATCAAAGATAACCAGCCAGCATGCATATCTGGAAGCGAAGCTGAAAGAGATGATATGTACATAATGCCTCGCTTTCTCACTGATCCCGAAAGATTTAATAAAGGCTATGTTTCAATTAACCCTTTACAAAATTATTCACTATATCATACTTATCGAAAAGTCAATGATTCTCTTAAAGAACATTTGACTTATAAAAAATCTCAGGTGTGGGAAATGTCAGACATCAGTACATTTCTGACATACTTCTTCAGAATGCCGAAGAAATTTGAGGATATCAAAAAGTATTTGCCAGAAAAAAGTATTAAAGAACTGATACAGCTTTTCTACCTATTAAAGTATCAGTTTAAGTTGAAAAAATGTTTGAGAATTCAAGCAAGACGCAAAAGAGAAGAAACAATTAAAGATCACACTAAAAAAATTATCGAGGTTTTAAAGAAAAAATTCCCTGATCAAGAATTTTTATCTCAGCAAGATCTTACCAGCCTGATAAGTAAAAAAAAAATTACAAGCTCTGATATTTACTATGATAAATATGGAAAAGATACCTCAAAAATACAGCAAGTTATGAAAGATTTTCAAGATTACTCAAGATATAAAGAAACAGCTTTTGGTGGAGAAAAGATGACAGATGAGGGCCCATTTAATGCAGATGATAACTCCAAAAAAGGTACTTCTCAGTGGACTTATGAAGAAAAAATGCTTTTTATCAAACTATTTAAGCAGTACGGAAGAAACTGGAATGAAATTGCCACTGCAATAGGAACTAAATCACCGTCGCAAGTAAGAAATTTTTTCCAAAATTATAAAAAGAAGCTTAACTTAGACTCTATTTCTGAAGGAATTGATGAAAAAACTATATTGGCTGCAGCAGGAATCACTAAAAAATAGTCTTCTTAAGTTATTATTTTAATAGGATTAGTTTCTTTTTCATAAATAACTTAGCTAATGAAGCAAGAAAAATTAGGAATCAGTGCAGTCAACTTCTTAATAGACAACACAAATAAAATATAATCTTGCATATACTTTAGAAATTACGCTGAAGATTCAAGATATATCTAAGCAGAGAAGCAATATTGCACATAGAATTAAGGAGTACAAATAATACTTTATGGATTAAATTTGAGAAACTTACGTTAATATCACCGACAAAATGGTATTTTATGATAAGAAATACTTGGGGAAAAGAATCAGAGAACAAAAAGAATATGTTCGCATTTGTTAAGCTGGAAGATAACTTGAAAGAATAAGGATTATGGGAAATATCATAAATCACTGTATAGGTTGGAAATCTTGGTGTGACTTTCATGGATTTACCATGTCAAAATCAATTGAAGATTGTATAAGAAAACTGTCAGAGTAATTTCAATACCAGTGCCCTACAAGCTATGGAACTATTTTGGTTGTTAGTTTGATTGGTTCCTACCGAAGACACTAAAATTCCCAAAAGCCTTTTACTAACCCTCTTCCAATCTGATTTACATCAGCCAGCCATTTTTTTGATTAATTTTCGGGAGCTCACTTGTCTTAGACGTTTTCTAGAAGCATATCTGCTATGCATAATCATCCTATCTTTGCATACTGATTCAGGATTCTTCGTATAAAAGGCATGACTCCATTACCTACCAGAGTCTTCAGCAGGTCAGAGATAGGAGTTTCACTATTTATAATTCTCATTGGCATGCACTACATTATATTAAAAACTATATAAAAGTAAATATGAATAAGAGATTTGAGTAGAGAGAAGATTGAGGAAGACAAGTCTGAGAAAGAGAATTATTATATAATTTTAGGATTCAATTAAAATATTCTTATTTATTGATTACTCAATAAATTACTTTTACGTCATAATTAGACTCGAGAGTTTGTTCACTAAAAGGCTCAATTGGATTAAACTTTACCTTATCTGGGCCTATTTTCATTGCTATATCGTACTCAAGCTTAATTTTATCTATACCTTGAATCATTAATTCTTTGCCTTCAATAGTATGCAAAATTTCTTCTGGCTTATTTGAAGTTATTTTCTTCAGCTTTTCATGAAAATGCAAATTGTTCTTCAAAGATATATAGTCTGAATTTGAATTTTTTGTATACTTCAGAACTTCACGTGAGGATATAGGAGTGTTTTTACATGATGAAGGAATCTCCGGCAATGAGCTGGAAAACCTTTGAGTTTCACTTCCCCTCAAAGAGTTTTTCCAATATGCATTGCTAGTTGCATCATTCGTTTTAAAAAAGTGATCTATTTCACTAATTTCTTTAACTTTCTTTGTAAAAATTCTCCCAGAATTTAATGCCAACTCTTCAGGGTTTTTTTGAAGTTTTTCTGAAATAAAGCACTCAATTTTTTCCCAACTAATTTTCTGCTTTACAAATTTATCTAATGACTTTGTTTGCTTCTGAAAAACGGCATTTATAGGTGATTTGATTTTACTCATTCCAGTACTTTTCATTTCCTGCTCTTGTGATAATTTCTTTCTTTTATTTATTTCTTCGTCTAAATCCACAGGCAATCCATTCTTAATAATTTTTTCAAAACCATTTGCATAGTTGTTTACAAACTTGTTTAATCCAACTAAATTATTACTTTTTTCCATAAACTTCCGTAAAGTTTGTTTTTTGGCATAAAGATTTATCTTCTTCATTGGCTTAAGTTGACTTTTTTTATGTACTATTTCAAAATAAGGATGATTATAGTCATTTGAAAAAAATTTCAAAGGATTATCATCATCTTCCAAAAGAAAATCTTCTTGAATAGATTGAGGGAAAGGTAGATTTGCAGTGCTTTGGCTAATTTTCTTAGCAATTTTTATTGTTTTTTGGCTTTCTTTTGGGTGAATTATTGTTGTTTTCTTCTTTATTCTATATGCTTTTTGAGATTTAGGTGTTGCCTCCATTTATTATAATAAACTTAATCATTTTAGTAGTTCTTATTGAAATCATTTTAATATAGCTTATATTTTATACTATTTTACGATTAAATAATTATAATATTTAATGCTTTATTTCACACTTACGAAACCTTACAAATAGAATGAAATAGACTCTATTTAATAATTTTTAATAAAAACACACCCAGAACTATGAACATATTTTACTTTTACCTTTCGATTATGATTACCAAAATCAAACTTTTTATGACAGAAACTGCGGGATAGAATGCTCATTTAATTTTGTGGCTCTTGGCAGCTTTTTTTGGTCACCCCACCACTAATCTACAACTTGGCTTTGGAAAAAAAGTTATTATTCTATCGCCTATCAAATGGTTAACCCGGAAGTATATTTGAAAAAAATTGAAGCCTAGTGGATATCTAATATGATTGTAGAGGCTAGATTAGCCCCAAGGACTGGAACCAACCTAAATTATAGAAGTCCTCAGTCATATTATCGTAGGCTTGCAGCCATTTGATTATTTAGCTTTTGATAATAAATTGCAATCGAGATTAATATTTATTCAATATACTTTACTATTAAAAATATACAAATCTTATTATTATTATTTAAATGAGTTTATTAAAGTACAGTAGAAATTGATGAGTCATATTTTTTTCGGTAATTCATATTTTCCGAATTGTTTTAATATAAATTTGTCTTGATGAAATACATAGGAATGAAGAGAATGACAAAAAATACTAAGAAAATAAAATTATAATTTTAGAAATCTGTATATAAGCAGGAAGATTACTAACTCATATTTAAGACTGTTTAAAGCTGACTTTTACCTTTAAAATTGTTAATTTATTGCAATTTTCATTTATTATCTAAATTTTAGCTTAATAGCTATGTTATTACAAAAAATTGCATAATAGTATGTGGTTTTTATCTTTATTGTAATTTTTTTTTTACTTTGCACCTCAAAGACAATCTTGCAGTCCTCAAAATGATTTTTTCGGTGCAGACTTTGATGTGATACTCTACACTCCAGTAAAGGAAAACATCTTTACTAATTTTATAAGGATATAGCTTTATGATAGCTATACTTT